>JARHVA010001129.1:1325000-1540000 GCA_037957365.1 Torreya grandis
ATTTAAGTATCTTGTGACATAATCTAGGTTTTTCCACTATAAACTTCTTTATTGCCTTCATAACGTTATTATTTGTTGATTTAGATACTCCATACCTTGAGGATAATGATTTGATGAGAAATTGAGAATGATGTTTTTAATATATCCCCATTTAATCATCTCAATGGATGTAAAAGTAGATCCATTATCACAGACTACAGAGACTAGTGTTCCAAATCTGGTGCATATGTTTTCTTCTAATAATTTATCACTTATTTAGTTATACAGTTCTTGGTTGCCATTACTTTAGTCTATCTTATGTATTAGTCCATAGTAGTCAAAACATAATTCTAACCATCTAAGGAATTTGGGTTGACGACCTCTACAAAGTCTAGTCCCCATTGGGTAAAATCTTTATCAATCATGACTAGTTGTAATGGCATGGTTGCATTGGGTTCCTCATTGATGAAGATTTGACATGAGTGGAATTATCTCACATGATTATGAACATATTTGAAGATAGTGGACCAATAGTAACCATCCCTTAGGATCTTGTGGTTTGTTCTTCTTCTTGAGGGATGTCCACTTCTAAGTTTTTCATGAAACATCCTTAAGATTTTAGTGGTTTCCTCAATAGACACACATCTTAGGTAAATGCCCTCAAAGTTATTTTAGAGTAGGGATCTATATTTAATCAAGAAATGGGATACCTTGATCCATAAATATCTTCTTTTCTCCTTAGATATCTTCTTTGCTCCTTGGTTATCCTATAGGATAAGTACCATTGATCAGTAAATTAATGATATGGTCATACCAATCATTAGGTTGAAAGATTTGTTGATTAGCCTACATGATAATAATATTGGGATTATTATTGGAAATCAATTAAATTAAACCTTGGCACCTTACCATTTTTTTAGTCTTCATCTCAATGTCATATTCTTGAATCATAGACATCCAATTACCTCTCCTCTCTCCAAGTTTATTTTAGCTTAGTGTGAGCTTAGTGGTAGGGTCCATTAGAATTGCATGTACCTTATTCCTAAGAATATAATACCTAAGCTTCTTTACTACCTTGACTAAGGCACGTTCTTGTTTTTTAATCAAAGAATAGTTCAACTTAACATTTTTTAAATTAATGCTCATAAAATCTATTGGATGATCAAATCCATATATATTTTGAGTTAAAACAATAACTATTGTATGATTAGAAGTGAAGAAATAAAGATAGAAATATTTAGTAAAGTCTAGAATTATTAGGACTAGAGCTTATCTAATGGCCTCTTTGATGTTTTTGAAAGATTTATTGGTATCTTCATTCCAGGTGATCTTGACATCCTTCTTCAACATGTCATTCACTGGCTTCATAATCTATACAAAACCAAAAATAAACTTTCTTATGAAATTAATTTTGCCAAAAAATTACTTCAATTAATTTTTAATATTAAGAGGCTTTATCTTGGATATTGCATCTAATCTTTCAGGGTCTATAGAGATTCCCTCCTTAGTTATAACATGTCCTAACAATTTTTCCTCAGTCACACAAAAAATGCTTTTCTTAGGATTGAGAGAGATCCCATACCTTCTACACCTTTAAAAATACCTATTGTAAGTGCATGATGTGATCCTCTCTATTTTTATTAAATAATATTAGATCATCCATGTATATGATAATGCACTTACCTATCAAACCTTGGAAAGAATGATCCATTGCTCTTTATAAGGTTTCCCCTGCATTAATCAAACCCAAATAGAATTATATTGTATGAAAAAGTTCCCCATTTGGTTGTAAATGTAGTCTTCATTATATATTATTTATTCACAATCACTTGATTATAACTTGAAAATCCATCAAGGAAACACATCATAGCATAACCAAAAATTATTTGTATAACCTAGTCAATAGAAGGTAAAGGATAGTTATCCTTTTTATATGCTCTATTCAAGCTCCTAAAGTCAATGAATAGTTTAGTTTCACTAATTTTCTTCTTGAATGGTACTAGGTTAGCTATCCAAGTGGAATGTCTAATGGGAAACACAATTTTGGCATCCAATAAATTCTTAACCTCTTTATATATTAATGGTTTTAAGACTAGGTTAACTAGCCTTTGTTTTTGCCTAAATGGTTTATAGGCTTTTTTTAGAGGTATGGTATGGGTTATAACTTTAGGATTAAAGATATTCAAGTCATCATAAGACCATTCTATTACATCCTTATAATTGGTAAGAAAATATTTGGCTCTTTTGGTTTTTATGCTTGTGCAGGCTATACCAATGTTCACTCGTTGAGGTTGACCTTGAGAACCTAAGTCAATTGCATTATAGTCCTTCCCATTCGCTTTGGGAGTCTTGATAGTCTTAACTAGCTTGTCTAAATTAAATGGTCTTTTGAGGTAAATCATTCCTTTGGGTATTTTACTATCATTTAGATGAATGACTTTACTACCCAACTTGTTTTCAACTTTTCCATATTCAAGTGTACCTTCATTGGCCTCATCGATGTTATGAAGTTTATAATCATTTAATCATCATTGAAGACTTTTAAGTGGTTAAAATTATAAGGGACAAAGGGGCAAGGGATCATTTAAATGGTAAGGATTTATAATTGGGAACTTTAATTGGGTATAAGGTTAGATGTATCTGAAGCAAGTTCATTAGTAGCCTTGTTTTCTTCCCTAAGAATTGATATAACATTGAAGGAATCAAAACATTCAATCAAGTCCCATACTCTAAACTTATATTTATTGAGATACAATAATTTGCATTGATATTTTCTCTTGACTTGATTGACTACTAGCTTTGAATCACTAGAAACTAATAGTTTTTTAACCTTATGTTTAATATCAAATTACAACCCAATAATAAGTGCTTCATATTCTAAAAAATTGTTAGTACATGGGAACTAATGTTTTTAGGAGGCATTGTATTCTTTCCCATTTGGATTGATTAAAACCACACATACTCCAGACCTTGATTTACATCTAACACCATTAAAATATAACTTCCATAATCCAGGCATAACATGAGAAATTTTGGAGTTACATAAATTTGGGGTGTCAAGAGTGTAAACACCCAAATCTGAATTAACCATGTTGACATTTTCATTAAAAACATGATACTTGGTGATCATGTGCTTCATCATAGGCTCTCTTTCTATCTTGATCTAATTTGGGAATCCTCTCCAAGGCAGACATAAATGTGAACAATCTATAGATATATATCCATCCAGAGCCTTTTTCCATTCTCTAATTAGTATCATTGTATAAACATCAAGGATGTCAACTAATTTAATTCCAATGAATTATTTAACCCTTGGCTTAGAATAAATTTACATATGGACATTCAATAACTATATAATTACTTTCACTCTAGATTTATCTAATTGAGTAATAACTCTATCAGATTTTATGGGAGTCAAACCAAGTTGTTCACAAATACCTATAGGCATAATATTTGTAGATGAACCATAATATACTAAATAATTATGAAAATTCTTACCAAAGACCCTAAATTTGAGCAAGAAGGGTGGGGCCTTTGCCTTATTCTTGTACATTGAAACATTGGCAATCTTGGGTTACTTACTGAGCTTATTAGATAAATATTCTAACAATAGGTCCATTTGATTAGTAATCCGAGTCAGCTCATGGAAAGTGATGTTAGCCTTGATCTTCTTCATGTCCTTACCTATATTGTACCCAAATTTAGAAGAATAACTAGATGACTCAACATTGGTTTTGGAAGTACTTCCCTTTGGAGGATCAAGATTATTATTAGTTATAGGATCAAGAGGAGTATTAAAGTTATTTGGTGGATTTAAACTAGTCAAAGGTTGACTCTGCTCTCTATTCCTTAGAGGATAAGTATTCTTTAGAAATTTTTGAAAGGCATGAACCTCTTTAGGAATATCCTGAAGCTCATTCTCTTCTTAGAGTGGAAAGTCAAATGTTTCTACCATGAGAGTTTGGTCAATAGACTAAGATGATTTTGTAGATCTTGACATACCTACATCATTATCTTTGTTAGGGATAACTTAAAAGGTGTCTAAATCTTCTTTAAAATATTCAAATGCATTAAAAACTCAATGAAATCTACTTTATCATGATTTGATGAGCAATAAACTCTAAAATAATTAGGCAAAGCAACATCAATAATATTTATGTCAAGAATATTCTTGTAAATAACTAGCTAATTATTCTTATTTTTGTTATTACTATCATTGTGAAACCTGTTAGTGAGCCTATTAAACATTTGAAAAGATAAATTTCTACCATAAATTTTTCCAGTATTTCCCACTTGTTTTTACAACTGAAGGAAATTAGTTCTTAACTTTGGAGCCATTTTTAAAATAGAGTCATTCTCATTCTTGGGAGCCTCTAAATTATTCACTTGGGTGTTACTAGTGCCAATGGTTGACACCAAATCTCTTTGATCTTGTGGATGAGATCCACTTGTAGCAGTGTTCAAGAATCCTAGGTTTTGGCCTAGATGAGCATGACTTAAGGGTAATTGGTTCAAAGTTTGTATTTGATTCAACACATGTGTATTCTAATTGGAATTCAAAATGACATTAAGTATGGGAAAATGTGGGTTGAGATTAGGGATTGAATATGTCATTTATCTCTAAGGTTGCATCTAGTTATTGATTAACATACTTCAAAATAGGCTAGGGTCAATGTGTTTATGACTAGAAGAGATATTTTAAAGAACACAGAGGTCATAGGATCTACATCATCTATATAAATTTATATAGCTAAAACATCATCAGGTTTATAAGGGGATATGGTCCTACTGAACATCTTTTGGAACCTAGCATTCAAGGCTCTTATGGTCTCATTTGAGTCTCTTTTGTACCATGATGAACTATTGGTAAATCATTCCTTTGGGTATTTTATTATCATTTAGATGAATGACTTTACTACCCAACTTGTTTTCAACTTTTCCATATTCAAGTGTACCTTCATTAGCCTTATCGATGTTATGAAGTTTATAATCATTTAATCATCATTGAAGACTTTTAAGTGGTTAAACTTATAAGGGACTAAGGGGGAAGGGATCATTTGAATGGTAATGATTTATAATTTGGAACTTTGATTGGGTATAAGGGTAGATGTATTTGAAACAAGTTCAACAGTAGCCTTGTTTTCTTCCCTAAAAATTGATATAATGTTGAAGGCATCAAAACATTCAATCTAGTCCCATACTCTAAACTTATATTTATTGAGATACAATAATTTGCATTGATATTTTCTCTTGACCTAATTGACTACTAGCTCTGAATCACTAAAAACTAATAGTTTAGTAACCTTATGTTTAATATCAAAATAAAACCCAATAATAAGTGCTTCATATTCTTCCAAATTGTTGGTACATGGGATATAATGTTTTTAGGAGGCATTGTATTCTTTACCATTTGGATTGATTAAAACCACACATACTCCAGAACCTAATTTACATCTAACACCATTAAAATATAACTTCCATAATCCAGGCATAACATGAGAAATTTTGGAGTTACATAAATTTGGGATGTCAAGAGTGTAAACGCCCAAATCTGAATTGACCATGTTGACCTTTTCATTAACAACATTATACTTGGTGATCATGTGCTTCATCATATGCTCTCTTTTTATCTTGATCTAATTTGGGACTCCTCTCCAAGGCAGACATAAATGTGAACAATCTATAGATATATATCCATCCAGAGCCTTTTTCCATTCTCTACTTAGTATCATTGTATAAACATTAAGGATGTCAACCAATTTAATGCGAATTAATTATTTAACCCTTGACTTAGAAGAAATTTACATATGGACGTTCAATAATTACATAATTACTTTGACTCTAGATTTATCTAATTGAGTAATAACCCTATCAGATTTAATGGGAGTCAAACCAAGTTGTTCACAAATACTTATAGGCATAATATTTGTAGATGCACCATAATATACTAAATAATTATGAAAATTCTTACCAAAGACCCTAAATTTGAGCAAGAAGGGTGGGGCCTTTGCCTTATTCTTGTACATTGAAACATTGGCATTGGCAATCTTGGGTTACTTACCCAACTTATTAGATAAATATTCTAACAATAGGTCCATTTGATTAGTAATCCGAGTCAGCTCATGCAAAGTGATGTTAGCCTTGATCTTATTCATGTCCTTACCTATATTGTACCCAGATTTAGAAGAATAACTAGATGACTCAACATTGGTTTTGGAAGTACTTCCCTTTGGAGGATCAAGATTATTATTAGCTATAGGATCAAGAGGAGTATTAAAGTTATTTGGTGGATTTAAACTAGTCAAAGGTTGATTCTGCTCTCTATTCCTTAGAGGATAAGTATTCTTTAGAATTTTTTGAAAGGCATGTACCTCTTTAAGAATATCCTAAAGCTCATTCTCTTCTTAGAGTGGAAAGTCAAATGTTTCTACCATGAGAGTTTGGTCAATAGACTCAGATGATTTTGTAGATCTTGACATACCTACATCATTATCTTTGTTAGGGATAACTTAAAAGGTGTCTAAATCTTCTTTAAAATATTCAAATGCATTGAAAAACTCAATGAAATCTACTTTACCATGATTTGATGAGTAATAAACTCTACAATAATTAGGCAAAGCAACATCAATAATATTTATGTCAAGAATATTCTTGTAAATAACTAGCTAATTATTCTTATTTTTGTTATTACTATCATTGTGAAACCTATTAGTGAGCCTATTAAACATTTGAAAAGATAAATTTCTACCATAAATTTTTCTAGTATTTCCCACTTGTTTTTACAACTGAAGGAAATTAGTTCTTAACTTTGGAGCCATTTTTAAAATAGAGTCATTCTCATTCTTGGGAGCCTCTAAATTATGCACTTGGGTGTTACTAGTGCCAATGGTTGGCACCAAATCTCTTTGATCTTGTGGATGAGATCCAGTTGTAGTGGTGTTCAAGAATCTTAGGTTTTTGGCATAGATGAACATGACTTAAGGGTAATTGGTTCAAAGTTTGGATTTGATTCAACACATGTGTATTCTAATTAGAATTCAGAATGACATTAAGTATGGGAAAATGTGGGTTGAGATTAGGGATTGGATATGTCATTTACCCCTAAGGTTGCATCTAGTTATTGATTATCATACTTCAAAATAGGCTAGGGTCAATGTGTTTATGACTAGAAGAGATATTTTAAAGAACACAGAGGTCATAAGATCTACATAATCTATACAAATTTATAAAGCTAAAACATCATCAGGTTTATAAGGGGATATGGTCCTACTGAACATATTTTGGAACCTAGCATTCAAGGCTCTTATGGTCTCATTTGAGTCTCTTTTATACCATGATGAACTATTGGTAAAGAATACATGGACTAATGATTTTCCCAATTTGATCAATGAAGATATTATTAAATTCATTCCAACTAGTAATGCAATTCTTAGGCAGGTTAATAGATCAATCATATGCAACATCTTTGAAAGTAAATGGAAACAATCTATATTCTACATCTTCATGAGTCACATTCAGTAGTCTTAAAGCAGATTTAAAACTTTTAATGTATTCTTCTATAATTACAATGCCATTGGTACTAAATGTAGGTAAGTACTTTTTAGGATTATAAGGAGGGTCATGTATCACACCTATTATGTTGATTGAATAACCACCTCTCCAATCCATACCTTGATAGGGATTGAAAATAGGAGCAACTTGAATTGGCAAAGTTGGTTGAGACTTTGAAAGTCTACATTTACCTTTGTTAGATCTGGCTCTTTTATGAACTTCTAATGAAAGGAGAGGGACCCTTGTCTCTGAATGTGACCTAGTCCTTATCCTTGGTAATTCCATCTTAATAGCTTTGATTCTTATATTATATATAATGTATAAGTCTTATCTTTGTAAATAATAATGGTCAGACTTGCACATCAAGCAATTTTTTCACAAATACATATAAATAATGGCAAAGGACATCAATATTTAATTAAATTAGCTCAAATCTATGTCTAAATATATATATATGAAGGATATTTACACATTTAAGTTTAAATAAAATCAAATTTGCAAAGGATCTATAAATCTTTAATCAAAACTATCATCACTAACCTCAATCTAGTTAGATTCATGGATCTTAAGCTATATTTTCCATAATTATTCATGAATATTCAAATAAAATCAATCTTTGTCTAAATAAACACAAAGACCAGTCTAAAACCATGAAGATCAATGATATTTACACAATTATTCTAAAATAAACACAAATATGAAAAGAATACATTGATCTTTGAGCAAAATACACTAAAATATAAATTTAAAAAGATCTAGGAGGTCCTCCTTCTAGCTCCAGTGAAGTTTGCCTTTTTGATGCCTTAATATGTATCACAAGTTGCCCAGAATGTTCAAGAACACTTATCATTTTATAATTTTAAGAATTTAGAGCATGAGTTTTAGTTTGTGATAATCATGTTATCTATTGGTGGAATAGAGGCAAAGGAAGTGGACTATTTCAAAATATTTATAATGTTTGGTGGTTTGAATCCACCATGGCCTATAGATGATCTTTGCAAATATGAAGTCTATACTAATTGGAGTGAATTAGGATAAAACCTAAGTCTACATCTAAATTAATATGGATATTTGTAATGATAATTAAACTAAAGTGAATTTGTTGAAAAAAGGAGCAAAAGGAAGGGTAGGGAAGAGAAGAAATATGTTACTGATATATATTTCAAACACCATAAAAATTTTCAAAGTTCATTTGGACATGAACTTAACCAACACATGACATGAAATAGCTTGATCTCAAATCCTATCACACATTAGGTAAACATCTAAGGAATGTTGAAAGAATGCAAATAAGAACTAGATTTACTTTAAGGATTTACTCCTATAAGTAGATAACATAAGCATATATACAAATGTAGAGAAAATAAAATGAAGTAAACTAGAGAACCTTCAACTAATCTAGAATTAGCACAAATTAGCAATTATAAATCTAATGGTGCACATCTATAATTCATAAGAAACATTTAAATCAAAAACTTAGAACAATAAAGTGAGAGAGAAAATATAATAGCAAATGCTAGAAACAAATATGGATAATATTTTCACAATTCCTTGCTTGTATTAGTTTCTTAAAAGTTTACACAAGTTTTGGCTCAAAAAATATCACTTTTTATAATTGAATATAATCATTTTATAAAGTGAAAGGAAGTATATCATTCAGTTATATCCAATTACATAAGTACAAGTGTCAAGACATCTATCTTTTTTATAAATGTTCTACAATACACTAGACTTTTCCAAATGGACTAACCTATAGGCAATGTGATTTACAAGTTGTACATGCATTTACAAAAAAAATAATATCCTATTTTTAAAATATTACAATATCTCTATAAAAAGAGTATTCCTAACTAGCTTGGATTTGGGACCCTTGTGTTGATGCAATCTTGTGTCTTCCCTGAAGGATATTTAACCTATAATATTGTTCATATATTAGCTAGAGGTCAACAATAGGTCTCATGAATAGTATCATTTTCTACTTCTCTAGGCCTTTGAGGTCCTTCTTATCTTTCTCCAAAGCTTGTTTGATGCCCCTGACATCTCCCATTTTATCCTCTAATGATAGAAGGAGGATCATGAATTTTATTATCACCTCCTATCTTTCCATGTCCTTGGTTCCTCACTTCTTGAATGAATTGAGTAGTTATATGCTTGAAATACTCAATTTTTTATTATGCCCAATGGACTAAGTGTGGTGGGATTTTTGATTAAACTATCTAGGAGGTGCAATATCTTGTCCTCCTACTACATGAGGTCCTTAACAATGTCTTCCATTTGATTGTACCAACTACTTAGGGCTTTGATTTTGTTTAACAGTATAGCCATATCCATATTTAAATGGGCTAGGCTGATAGTCATGAAGTTAAGGACTTGATTATTTATCAAGTCTTTGATCAAGACTTTCACTTGATAACTCAAAGCCTGCCATTAGCCAACTTGGCCTGTAGCCATAGTACTTTGCTTACTCGCTGCATTTCAGCTAGTTCAAACTAACATTAAATAATTGAAAAATTCATTAATGGTGTCTTTAAATTATGAGAACCTATCATCTAAGATGGATAAGATAGTATTTCCCTCTAAATTATTTTATTGATGTATCATGCCTTTAATGATATCTTTAAATTGATTAGATTGTGCTCAAGCTAGCTTCACTAGGTCATCTTTATAGATGGGAACCTCAGCATGCCTTTGTCATTTCATAGGGGTTAAACTAGTAAATGGCTCCAATTTTTGGAAGGTGAATTCCTCCCCACCAACTATGGCCTTTTTTTATCACTCTTTCAAAGCTAGCATTTTCTAGATTAAATTTGACCCCCACTAATGATTGAGTCACTTTAAGAACTAGGGTTTCCATATTTTCTATTCTTGAATTTCTTGGGGCTATCATCCTACTCTTCTCTTCCTTTTCCATAGCCATCATCCATGGTTTAAGCTCATCATGCATGGTGATGTTGACAAACTTTGTTATTACCTAAGAATGGTGCATGGTAGGAAATTTATTTAACTTGCCATATATAAACCATTTAGGAATGGTTGGACCTCGTACCAAATTCTCCTAATTGAATAGGTTGACCTCAATCCAATGATGAGTGAAGGTAAACAAGGCTTCTTGCCACTTATTAAAACCAAAGCTAGTTCAGCTTTTCTTTTTGGTAGGGTGACAATAGGGACTAAGTCCAATGTTCTTTCCTTCCCCCTTTCTTTCTCTTCCTCTTTATCTTGAGCTTCATATTCATCTATTCGATAAGCATTGGACAACATTTCAAGTGCATCCTCAACTATTTCCCTAGGGTCTAATGTTACTATGTTAATTTATTCAACTAGTGACCCTTTCTCTATTGGTTGGGTTGAAGATGATGTTATTTCATTAGGCCTTCTTTTCTTTGGGCTTTTTTCAAATTATGCCATAGGATTTTATGTTTTTTTTATGGTTATGTTAGAGGGGTTCTAGAAGATGAGCCTCCGAGAAAATGGTACTACCTCAATCCCAACTTCCATATATTATCACTTCCCTTCTATTCCCTTAGTAATCTAACCTCTAGTTTGATGTTAAATTTATTCAATCTCCCTAAGACTTATGTGAATGAAGATGATTTAGTGTACATGGGGTCATAAGGGCCAGTATGGTTGTCTTAATTTAAATTGATCCCCTTTGCCTTCAAGTGTTTTTCAACCCTTCCATAAGGGTCCTAATATCTTATATAATCAATTTGCACATTGAAGGAGGTTTTATATTTGGAGGTAAATTTTATATTATCCCATTGAGCAAACATGGTCCTACCAATAGTTATGGGTAGGGTGTGGAGAAGTCCCTTCCTCTTGGTTTTACACAAACCATCAATCCCATTACATATCTAGTAGGCTACTTCCTTTTTTGCTAGTTTGATTGGCACATAGACTGGTATCCTCAATGGGGTGTATTGTGCCCCCTCAATCATAATGATTGTGAAATCTAGGTAGAGACATATATCTCCCATGGATTTAATTTTATTCTTGATTAGGGGTTTCACCCTCATCATTGGGATCCCTGTGATGGCCTCTATTAGGGATAGATAAACACAATCACATATGAAATGTATGTGATCTTTGTACTTGAATATATTCAAATTAGAGTAGTATTAAGATACTATTTACGTCCTGTCAGGTGACCATTCCCTAAGGGTGGGTATCTTGGTGGTGGCAAGTAAGGCATCCAACAAGTATGACATCATATAAAATTGATTCCTAATCTTCTTCTTGATTTTAGAAAATTACTTACTCAAACAAATGTTGATAACTTCACCAAGAGAAGGGGTGAGTTCCTTTTCAATCATGAAATTAGCTAAGGGGACCCAAAGTTTGTACACATATATGGTGGTTGGATTTCCACACAACCAATTCATCATGGTAATGATCATCTTAATCCTCAATCTAAATTGGATAATTAAGATGTTACCATTGAAGTCAAAGAATACTTGATTCCCATAATAAAACCATAAGGCAAGGATGTTCTTAATATCATTTTCCTTGGCCCATTTATTGATTGTGTCCATGTCTACTTGGGGCTTAGTAAATTTATAGTAATTATCAAAGGTTATGGGGGATGTATAGGTAATTTTCCTAAAACTACATTCATGGACCATCATTCCATAATCAATTTTAGAATCTCTAAAAATGGGAGAGAGAATGTAAATATAATGTAGTACCTTTAGTTTTGCTATAACAAAATGAAGACACATCATCTAGATGGCCACTATGTCATAGTACCTTTTTTTCACATTGTTGTTCCCAAAATCAGCTATGCTCATTTTATGGACAACCCTTACAAAAATTATCCATTTCGTATCAAAATATCAATTTTGATCATTTTGAGGGTGTTAGTAAATTTTGGTTTTATTTATGCAAGGTTGACACTTTTTACCACTCATACATGGTTTTTTTTTTACATGCTCGAGTGGAACTTTTTGCCACCATTGCATGTTCTTATTGCTAGGCACATGTCAGGGTGGCAAATTTTGCTACCTAAGCAAGATATTTAAAATCTTGAACTTTGAGTGGCATTAATGGCTGTACGTGTCAAGTATTAAAGGCTTGTTTGGAGCTTTTAAATGCATTTCTTTTTTCTAGTTTCCTCAAAGTTTCCTCAACCCCTTTTAGCGATTGCTCAACTGTGGTAATGGAGGAAGATTTCAAATTCACTACCACCAAGATTAGTATTTCAAACTTACTAAGTAAGCTATGTTTAACTTATAGGGTTTCATTTTTATTGAGTGTTATCAATTGTAGATTGATATTTTTGTTTTTGTTTTGTCTTATGTGTTGTTGACCCTTATTCCTTCATCATTTTGCCCTAGCGAGCCTTACCAATGAAATCCATCAACCTTCATTCATGCCCTAGGTTCTTGATGAGTCATCAGTGGTTTGACCCAACCAAGTTTTCCTCCCAAACATGTTAGTTGAAAATTGTCTTCTAAAAACCATCATGATGACGGCTTTATTAGCCACTTTTGTATGTCCCCATTGCAATCAAGTTAAAAGCAAAAAATGGTAGTTTTCATTGTTTATGAATTTTTAACATATATTCAAGTGAAAGTGTATGGGTAGTGAAAATTTCCACCCTTACATGAAAAACTTACTTTTTCCATACACATTAGTGGCAAAAATTGTTGCCTAAACACTGTTATCATTACTTATAGTAGCAGCAAATTCCACTACCTAAACATCAATAGCAAAATCATACCAACATGCAATAGCGATGAATTTTTCTAACACTACATAAACATTTAAATTTTCCCTTATATGCAATGGTGGTGAATTTTTCTATTGATGCAAAAGGTCAATATCCCTCACATGCAAGGGTAGAAAATTTCATCACCCATGTAAACATTCTCTTAACTTTTCCTAACTCTGGGATATTTTCAATTTTGTTTTTCCAAGCCTACTTTCCTCTAGTTTTTGGCCTACTCACACTTTAGACATTTTAAGTGTGTCTCCATAGTTGTGATCATCAACATGCAATTTTCTCAAATTATCAGTATTTTCCCTAATTGCATGATCATGACTTTTTGTTGTAGTTTTTTTGTGGATCTTCTTCCTTCATCGACATCCTTTTGGTAATAGCTCATTTAGATGACTGAGTTATCTCTAAAGAAGTCAAAAGTGATAAAGTACAAATATCAAGGTATTTATCTAATCACCTCAGTTAATTCTAATGTCAATGACATTATAGATATAAGAAATTGGTTATGTGGACATGGTTGAGTTTGTAGAGAAAACCAAGTCAAACAATCCCAGCTCTAAAATGGAAAAAAAATTGACGATAACATTCATTTGGTATCTTCTTTCCTAGTGGTAACTCACAACATAGAATTTATTCTTCAGTGTGATCAATTTTACAATAGAGATAGTAGGGTTGTGATGGATGCTAGTGGCAATGTGATAATTAGACTAGATCCTAAATTTATTGATAAGGTGTTTATGTGTCCTACTACAGAAGTGATAAAGCTTGATTTTGTTGAAGCATAAAAAGAGTATGACAAAAATCTTAAAAAAGGTAAAGAAAGTGATCAATAGTAAATGGCTCAAGACGTCAAGGTCAAATTTATCAAGGTGGCCATGAAGTTTTCCTAGAAGTGACTTTATAGAAGAAGTTGGTGATCTGATAAGTCTTCTCAGAAGGGTAAGAGGTTTGTCCTCTTCCTCACAGTTTCATAAATAGATGTATCCTTTCATCAAGGTAATACTCCAAGGCAAACAAACCATCTTCTAGGGAGAACAAATCAGAAATGATTTGTATGAACAATTGATGAAGGTATCCACTACATTCAAGTTGTACATGAATTCTTATCTAGTTTATATTATAGCTTCAATGAGAATTTTTTTAAGTCTAACATCAGAAAGAGATATGAGACTAGTCCCTATGTATCAATACTATTCTACATTAACATTGAAGGGTTTTATTCATCATTTTAGGAGAGTAAATGATGTTTTATTTCCAATATTCTTATGTTTTTTAATCCATAACTAGAACAAAGAAGAGTGTCATATGAGGCTTAGATGGTGGTAAATGATTTTGGATGCATGCTCTTATAGTTTCCTTCTTTCTCGTACCTAAGAGTTGGCTTTTTCCAAGGTCATCTTATATGATTTCAAGATTCCTCTCTAATAAAATAGTCTTAATGGAGTTATGAAAATAAATGATCATCATGCATAATAAATAGATGGAACTCAAGAAACCTAGATTTAGATTTCTAGTTGAAATTGGTAGGTATTTAGTATTAACTGTTGTAAAGGCTAGGGCCATAGAAACTAAGATGTAGCCTGTAACTATGAAACAATTCAAGAGAAGACCAAATTTTGATTACAGGGGCATGAAAGACTTAATCAAGAGGAAAACCCAATTGCATGGACCTATGATTGAAGATGTTTGGGTAGATTTGAGAATATAAGAAG
This sequence comes from Torreya grandis, assembly GCA_037957365.1. Lineage (NCBI taxonomy): Eukaryota > Viridiplantae > Streptophyta > Pinopsida > Cupressales > Taxaceae > Torreya > Torreya grandis. The sequence continues at coordinate 1,339,962 of JARHVA010001129.1, forward strand.
ATGTCAGGAAGTTAGACTACAACAGGTTATCTCTTGAGTAGATTGAATATCTAGGACTTGTTGATATCCCTAAGGATCTAGTGGATGATGGATAGTTGATTAATGATAGATATAATACTAAACAAGTTGTTAATGCCCCTCTCCCTCCAATCTAATGGTCCTAAAAAGACCTGACCTCTTTGAGGAAAATATTTGAACCTATATTGGTAAACACCAATAATTGGCTAACAAATAAGGGAATTACTTTGAAATAATTTCTCATAGGGTCAAAAATTGAGATATAAGAGGAAATAAGAAGAAAGGTAGAGAATATGATGAAAAACAAAAGTGATTTTCCTTATTCTTCCAAGCCACATAAGCCTAAGATCATATTTGTGACAAACAAGTCAAAAGCTATGGAGAAAGAGTCTAAAATAGAAGATATGGAAGTTGAGAAATAAAGCACTAAAGAACCAATGACGAAAGAGATGGAGATTGAAGATAAGCATACAAATCAACAAGAGGAGGAAACTTTGTCCCCATAAGAAAATGTACAACAAGAAATGGGAGTCTCTTTTTCCTTGCCTAATACATCTGTTACAGCTCCTTTGTCTATCTCTCTTATTAATATTCCCTCTTCTGGATCTCCCTCTCCTTCCAAAATAATTTTTGACAACCCTCAAATCACTTTTGAAGATGTTCTTCATTCCTTAAGGTCTATTCCTAGTTCTTCGTCCTCATCATTTTATATTGGATATGATTCTATTTTTGATCATCTTATAAAAGGTGAATTTTTTACTAACACTGAACCTATTATTTCCACTACCAATGCAAGTGCAATTCCAGTGACACCAATAATGGGGACAAACCTTAATGTGAGTACTTCTATGTTTCTACCATGGTTTTTAGCTTATACACCAAAAACTAAGAAACAAGCCATCTCCCTAGATGACTTTGATTTTAATAAGCTAGTGCCTGTAAAAGCCAAGACCCCAAAGAAGCTAAAGATTATTTTAAAAATACTTGGGGACAAAGAACACAAATTTTTGGAGATTACAAGACCTCCACAAGATGAAACCATTAATTTTTTTGATATGAATTATTATTCTATCTCTAAAGTTGAATTAGGTAAGATAAGTTATGAAAGTGTCAATAATGATATGCAGTTAACCATGGATATCCTAATTCAAAAGTTTGATAGGGAGAAATAAATGAAAGATCACTACAAAGCAATAGTGGAACAATTAACTGCAGTGGTAAGGAAAATCACTTTCAATTCAGAAGTAGTAATCCTTAAGGCCATTTCTATAAAATAAACCCCATCATTCAAAAATCATAAAAGACTCATCTCAAAGGAAAAGTACTTGAAGATTACTTAGATAGGATGTGTGCACAAGGAATTTCCCCACTTATAGAGCTATTTGAGAAGATAGATAAAATGAGGAAAATAAGAGGAGAACTTGATGATCTCATTGACGTTATTTATCAAGATATAGAAAGCATAGAAAAGAATCATGATAAATGGGTGGAGATGAGAAAATTGAAGATAAGCACTCTAATATCAATTGGCATCATTCTTGATAGCGATTCTTATACTGAAACTAAAGAGGAATTGACATACAAGATCCATGTGCTTAAATATTTGATTAATGACCTTAAAAATGTAAGGAAACTTAGTGAACAATGTGATATTAGTATTTTTCATAAATTGGAGGAGCTACCTTGCAAGCTTGCATCACAAGATAATTAATTTCTCTCTACAGAAGAAATGATTCAAGAATCTAAAGATATGTTCCAAAAAGAATTTGAAGATAAACCATTTTTAATATACTCTATGGAAAATATTCTGGACAATCAGTTAACTTTGGATAATCTAAAAACCAAGTTAACTAGTCATGTAAAATTAGTCATCATAGTAAGAGATGCCATAGTTAGAGCCAAGATAATTTTTAGGAACACTGTTAGTCTAGACAGTATGGAGATGTAAGCATCTTTCACTATGTATGATGGTCACATGAAGAAAGATGGTGATATAAATTGAAGCACTATCTTTTTCCCTTAGTTTATTTTTCATTTTTTAGATGTACTTTTGAAACAACTTTGAACATATTTACATGTACTTTTTTCATATGTAATTACATGTAAAAACATAAGAAGTCCCAATTCAATAAGAACTCTTTTTTTTTAATAGGTCAAAGTAATTAAGTTTTTCCTAAATTTTCTCAAGGCCTCTCCCTATAAATAAAGAGGGTCTCTATTGTAATGGGATATCTTTTAATTATTGAAGTGAAACTCTGCCAAATTGAAGAGCATTTTGAGACTTTGAGTTCAAATTGTAAATCAAATTTTATCAAGTAAATAGGAAAGCAAGAGATATTTCAAAATTTGTGTTGAAATAATTTGTGTTGTATTGAAAATTGTTCTTATGTATTTTTCCTAATATGATCTTATCTATTTGATTAAATAGTAGTGTGAGTGAAAATAATCTGGGAGATGTTCTAAAGTTAATTATAGAGACTTCGTGCTACAATAATTATCTTTAGTTTGTGATTTAGTGTTTTAAAGTAAAGGATATTGGAAAGGCTTTAAACTACTATTATATTTTGTGATCATTTATTTTTTTGTAGTTTTTGGTGAATACTTTGGGCTGCAGCTCATTCTACTATGTTCTATGTTATAAATCAACAAAAAAAGCAATGATAGACTTTGTGCTATTGTGGGTTTCTTAGTTTTTCAGTTAGTATCAAGAAAGTGTTCTTTTATTTTGTAAATATCATTTTTGAAAAAATATAAATGTATGATATGGTCTCACCCTTGAATTAGTATTTAGTTTAAATTAGTTTATGATAGTTTATAGGGAACCTCCCCTTACTGAGATGAGAGATTTATCTCATTACACTGTGGCTGATATAACCATTTTGCCTTCAGTTAGTTGAAGAAAAAATATTCACCCAAATTTTTTTTGGTGACTCTATTGGGGAAATAACGAGCAATTTAAAGCCTCACACTCTAAGTTGAAACATTTCTAGTTCTTTTCCATTTGTTTCAAAATTTTGTTGAGTATATTACATTTTGTTAGATTCATGGTATACACAAAACAAGAGAGCTCAGGGTATTATTGATCCTATATTTGAGTTGATGCAAAAAAATAATTTTTATCTTTTCCCTCTGTGACCTTGCCTTTAATAAACTAAGAGTTTTCCTCCTACCAACACTAGGTCTTCAATACCAGGTGAAGCTTCTAGTTCTAGTGCTAGCAGAATTTTAGTTGTACATACCCCACAAAAGTTTGTTATCCCTCCTTTTAATCAATGTATCATGGCAGCCCAAGGCCTTTGGGGTAACAATTTTGGCCTCTAAATTTAACCCCACCTTTTTATGAACTACCTCATATTTTAAGAAAGAATTTTTCTAAGTTCTATGGTGATGAAAGAGTTCACCCTAATGAACACATTGCAACTTTTGCATAGCCTGTGGTGTGATAGGTGCTGAACATGAAGATGTAATAGTAAGGCTTTTTATGGAAACACTAAAAGGTGTTGTTGTAGATTGGTTTTATCATCTTCAAGTTTAGACTCTAACTAATTAGAAAACTCTCAAGACCAATTTTGAAGCCAGGTTTAAACCTATAGAAGATGCTCACACATTGTTAGAATAATTAACACAAATGAAGAAGGAACCTCATGAACCTATGCGAGAATTCATCACTAAATTCAATAAGCTCTGAAATAAGATTCTTGCAATCACTCAGCCAACACCAGAGAATCTTAAGTGCTTCTTTATCAATTCTCAACTTCATAAAGTGAGTTTTTTGTTAAGTTAAGCTAGCCCTGTAGATATTCTTACATCTTAGATTTTGGCTACCAAAGTCAAAGATGATCTTATCCTTGTGGGTAAGATAAGAAGAGATTTTAACATAAGTAGAGTTTCCTCTTCTACTGATAATTCTTCCATAAGCACCATGGACCCTATGGTGCAAAAGTTAGCAAATGAATTGCTAGCTTAAATCAAATATCCCAAGGTATCTATGCTCCTTCTTATCAAGATATACCAAGAAGGACATATTTCAACAATACATATCAAGGCAAGGCTACTAAAAATCAAGGAAAACTCAATCATCTTCCTCCTACATAAGGGAAGCTTGTCATTAAAGTAGCACTGGTCAACTTAGCGGTTGGTTATTATGAAGCTGAACATGATCATTCTTTCCTACCTAAGTTGGACTAAGAGAATGATGTTAATCTCTTTGCCAAAGGAGAGAAGAATTAGCTGGTGAATCCACTAGTAGTTTTTTGAATTACCAAGATGAATCTAAAAAAGAAGGTGAAGTGTATGATGGAGCATATGATATTTTTACTAGGTCTTAAAATTAATCAATTCAGCAAGTTGATAAGGGAAAAGCAAGAGAAGAACCTCAACTAGTGATATTAATTTCTAAATAGGGAACTTTGCTACCTTTCCAATCAAAGGACCTGATGGATAATAAACAAGTAAGTACATATAATAATCCTATATCTTCTATTTTTGTTCCTCAAACTAGTACTACATCAAATAAAAATTAGAATGATGGATTTCCTTCCTCTATTCCTAGTTCATTCTAGTTATTTGACATAATAGATCATGCCAGGAAGACCAAGATCCAAATGTCTGAAGTTGAGTATTTACAAGCTAATCCTAAACAATTTGATAGGTTGGCTTAATACATCAAAAACAAAACCATCCCTACAAGACAATATTTTCCAAAAGTGACTCATGATTCCTCAAAGAAAAAATATACCTAAAATAATCTTGTCACTCCTCCCCTTGTTGCCTCTGGAAAAATAAAACCTTTATATGTTTCTCTATTGATAAATAGTCATAAGTTGAACAATTTCATAATAGGTTCTAGAGCCTTTGATAATGTTATACCTGCCAAGGTAGTAGAGTCCCTCAGTCTCAACTTAACTAAGACTTTTGAGAGATGTTTCTCCATGGAAAATAATCAAGTACCACTTTTGGGTCAAATCAAAGATGCCCAATTCATATTTGTGGCTTTTCTAGACAAGAGGATTAAGATGACAATCCTAGTTGCTGATGTTCCATCTTCTTATGGCATTCTGCTCAAATGTAATTTTTGTAAGGATGTAGGTGGAGAGTCAAACATGGATCTATCTAAATTAAGGATACCTATTAAATGCATCATGCAAAAGTTGTTTCTTGAGAAGGAGGCAAATTATATTGTTACCTAAATGGAAAATCTTGAAACTCAAATTTTGTTTGAGTCCTTGAGAATGGGTAATTATTTCCTATCTACTGAAGATGTTTCTAATTCATTAGATGAGAGTTTATCATATGATAGATCAGAAAATTTAGTTAAAGAATTAGAAGTTTTTTTAGATGAAAGTTCAGGTGAAGGCATAATAATGCCAAATTCTTCCCTCACTATGAAGAGGAATCTTATGATCGATAAAATTTAGGAAAATCAAATTCTAATGAGGTTTAGGTTTTAGAATTTGATGTTAGTTGTTCCTCTACCAATTCTAAAGCAGAAATTATTTTGATATCCCCACAAGGTGATATCTTCCCTTTCTCATATAAGTTGTAACTTGATAATACCAACAACACCGTTGAATATGAGTCATTGTTACTTGGATTAAAAGTTACTCATGCTAAAGGTGTTAAGATTCTTCATGCTTGAGGAGATGCCAAATTAGTGGTTTATCAAGTGAGAAATTTGTATCAAACCAAAAATAAAAAATTGTGACATTATCACAATTGTGTATAGGATTGCATTGAAAGTTTTGATGCTTTCAATATTTCTACGATGCCAAGAGAGTTTAACGATCATGAAGATTCATTAGTTGTCTTTGCCACTCTCATGATTCTTCATAAAGATTTTGAAGGAAATAAGTACACTATTGAGTTGGATCTTTGACCAAGTATACCTAATAATACTGATCATTGGCAGGTGTTCAATGGTGATAATCAAATTATTATTTTCCTATAAAAGATGGATATCTTTGATGAGCTCTATTTTGAAGGTAGTGAATCTCCACCATGGGAATATGTTTTTGAAATAGATTCATAAACTGGTGAAGAGTTTCTTCAACTAAAAGGGAATAAAATTACAAAAGGTTTGGTTTCCCTTAAAAAACTATTAGATAAGCATGATAGATATATTAAGTAGCAACAATAATTGGATTCAAGTTCTTCTATGGAATTTAATCAAGTAAATTTGAGTTCAGAGGTAGATCCTAAAATGGTCAACATTGGGAAATATTTCACTAATGATGAAAAGTTAAAATTCATTACTCTCCTTTTCCATTACATTGATATTTTGGCATATTCTCATGATGATCTGAAGTCTTTCAGGCCTAAGGAAATTCAGCATGAAATTCCCTTAAAGCTGGGTTATTACCTCACAAGAAGAAATAAAGGCAATATAACCCTAAAATATCAGGTACTATCCTTTTTGAGATTCAAAAGATGTTGAATGCAAGGATAATTTTTCCAATCCATCATTCCACCTGGATCACAAATATAGTTCATGTAAAGAAGAAGAATGGAGAAATTTGTATTTGTGTTAATTTCAAGAATCTAAACCAATCTTCTCTAAAAGATAACTACCCATACCCATCATGGACCAAGTATTGCAAATAGTAACTAGTTAAAAAATGATGTCTATGCTAGATGGTTTCTTAGGGTATAATCAAGTGGAAGTTAATAAAGTAGATCAGTATAAAACTACTTTCACTACACTTTGGGGCACATTTGCATATCATAGAATGCCTTTTGGTCTGATCAATGTTGGCACCACATTCTAGAGATCAATGGACCTTACCTTTAGAGATGAGATAGAGAAGTTCATTATGGTGTATCTTGATGACTTGAATATTTTATCCAAACACTGCCATGATCATGCACACCATTTACGATAAGTGCTAGAATGTTGTTGGTAAAATGGTATTTCTCTCAATCTTAAGAACTTAGTTTTTGGGGATATAAAAGGTAAAATTCTTAGTCACATTGTATCCCAAGAAGGTACTAACTCAAAAAGAGTCAAATCTATTCAGAGTCTTACTCTACCTACTAATAAGATTGTAGTTCATTCTTTCTTTGGAAAGATGAATTTTTTTGAAGGTTTATTCCTAAATTTGTAGAGAAAACCCATCACATCATCAATATGATGAAAGGTAAGGATACTTTCCATTAGATTGTGAAAATCAAAGAAGCATTTGAAGATATCAAGAAGGATATTGCTCATGCTCCAGTTCTTGTTTGTTTGGACTATACTAAAGATTTCATGGTATACAACTACGCTTCTGAACATACACTTTCAGCCATTTTGGTTTAGTAGAATGAAGAAGGTGTGGAATCTCCCATATAATTTATGAGTTTTTATCTCAAAGATCATGAATTGAAATATTCAAACATGAATAAGTATGTTTATGCCATGGTTAAGGTAGTAAAGCATTTTTGATTCTACATCCTAAATTCACATACTATTGTTCTAGTGCCTGACACAATAATAAAACCTATTCTAACTCAACAGGAGTTCAACACTAAAAGGAGTAATTAGATTTATAAAATCTAAGAGTTTGATCTTGATATCAAACCTACTAAGCTTGTTCATGGAATAGGTTTGTGTTAATTGATTTTTGATAACATACCAAAAGAGATAGGGGATAAACAAGCAGAAGTTGAAGACATGCCAATAGTTCTTTTTATCACTACTACTAATGAGTGGTATTCAAATATCACTTATTTTATTACCTATGGTGAGTGTCATACCTATTTATCTTATAAATAGAAAAAACTATTAAATTGAAGGCTGCTAACTACATCTTATGGGACAATGGTTTATATAAAAGAAGCCTTAATGGAGTATTTCTTTGTTGCATAGATAAAGCTCAACAAAGTAGACTTCTAGAGTCTTTCCATAATTTGGCATGTGGAGGACATTTTTTTTCATGCATAATGGCTCACAAGATTCTATGAGCTAGATACTATTGGCCTCCACTATTTTAAGATGCATACAATTGGGTGCATAGGTGTGAGTTGTGTCAACAGTTCATTGGGAAACCTAAGTTGGCCAAATTAGCGCTCAAGTCAATGGTGATTGAAGAAACTTTTAAGCAATGGGGCATCAACTTCATTGGCATTATGAACCCATCATCAAGTGTAGGAAATGATTATGTTCTCACTATGATAGACTATTTTACTAAGTGGGCGGAAGCCATCCCAATTAAGCATGTTACTTTGGAAGTGGTATCCAATTTCCTTAAGGAAAATATTATTTCCCAGTTTGGAGTTCCAAATAAGATTGTAGTAGACAATACTACTTGTTTCTCTTCCCATGATATTATTGACTTTTTCTACAAACATGGGATCATTCTTTCCCACTCCTCAGACTATTATCCATAAAGAAATGGTTAGGCAAAATCAAGTAACAAAAATTTGGTTACTATTATCAGAAAATTGGTAGATTAGAATTAGATAACTTGGCATAATGTATTGTTTAATGCTTTATGGGAAGACAAGATTACTCCTAAAAGGGTAATAGGTATGTTGCCATTTCAAATTCTATATGGTCTGAATGTAGAGATACCAATTACCTTGGAATTGGCAGCACTGAAGTTGGCAAAGGCAATGGAAGATAGGACTTTTACAACTTATATTGATAAAAGGATCATGTACCTAACTAAACTAGAGGAGAAATGAACTATGGTAGTGGACCATATCACTGAACATCAAAGTTAGGTAAATAAACTCTTTGATAAGAAATCAAGAACTCATGAGTTTCAAATTGGAGATCAATTCTTGTTATGGGACAAGAGGAGAGAACCAAAATGAATGCATGGAAAGTTTGATTCCTTGTGGAGAGGTTCATCCACCATTCATAAATTTTGTGTTGGAAATATATTATTTTTAGAATACCAAGATGGAACACCATTCTTGCTACCTCACAGTGGACAACATCTAAAACACTTCAATCCTTGAAGTATTAGATAAGTTCATTTATACATTTGTGTAGTTTTTATGTTTTTATTTTTGTGTTTTTATTTAGTCTTTTGTGTCTTTTTCTTTTTTGTAGCTTGACTCCATAGCCCAATGGCATGGATGACGGCACTTAGAGACTAGATTCTTCTTGCTTTGATCACTTCAAAGTTTGATTGATGGTAGTTCCCCAATTGGAGCTAGTTATTGTTCCCAAAATTAGCTACACTTATTTTATGGACAACCCCTACAAAACTTATCCATTTCATATCAAAATGTCAATTTTGATCATTTTGAGGGTTTTAGTAAATTTTGGTTTTAGTTATGCAAGGTCGACACTTTTTTCCACTCTTACATGGTTTTTGTTTTTCACATGCTTCAGTGGCACTTTTTGCTACCATTACACATTCTTGTAGCTAGATACATGTTGGGGTAGTGAATTTTTTTGCCTAAGAAAGATATTTGAAATCTTGAACTTTGAGTGGCATTAAAGGCTATGCGTGTCAAGTATTAAAGGCTTGTTTGGAGATTTTAAATGCATTTCTTTTTTCATTTCTTTTTTAAAGTTTCCTCAAAGTTTCCTCAACCCATTTTAGTGACCACTTGACCATGGTAATGGAGGAAGATTTTGAATTCACCGCGACTAAGCTTAGGATTTCAAACTTACTAGGTAAGTTAATTTTAACTTCTAAGGTTTCATTTTTTTGGAGTGTTATCTACTATAGATTTATGTTTATATTTTTTCCTTATCTTACGTGTTGTCGACCCTTATTCCTTCATCATTTTACCCTAGCAATCCTTGTCAATGAAATCCACCAACCTACATTCATACCCTAGGTTCTTGATGAGTCATCGATGGTTTGACCTGACCAAGTTTTCCTCCCAAACATGTTAGTTGAAAATCATCATCTAAAAACCATCTTGATGATGGATTTATTAGTTACTTTTACATGTCCCCATTGTAATCAATTTAAAAGAAAAAATGGTAGTTTTTGCCATTCACAAATTTTTAACATATATTCAAGTGAAAATGTATGGGTGGTGAAATTCACCACCCTTGCACAAAAAACTTACTTCTACCATATGCATTGGTAGTGAAAATTACTGCCTAAACATTTCTCTCATTACTTGTAGTAGTGGCAAATTTTGTCACTTGAACATCAATTGGAAAATCATACCAACATGTAATAGTGATTAATTTTGCCGCCATTGCATAAATATTTGAATTTTACCTTATATGGAATGGTGATGAAGTTTACCACTAATGCAAATGGTTAATATCCCTCACATGCAAGGGCAGCAAATTTTGCCACCCATGTAAATATTCTCTTAAATTTTTCTAACTCTGAGATATTTTCAATTTTGTTTTTCCAAGCACACTTTCCTCTAGTTTTTGGCCTGCTCACACTTTATAACTTTCAAGTGCATCTCCATAGTCATGATCATTGACATGTAATTTTCCTAGATTGCTAGTATTTTCCCTAATTGCATGATCATGACTTTTTGTTATAGTTTCTTCTATGGATCTTCTTCCTTCATCAACATCATTTTGGTAATAGCTCATTCAAATGACATTTGACTGAATTATCTCTAAAAAAAGTTGAAAGTGAAGGTACAAATATCAAGGTATTTTTCTAATCATCTCAGTTACTTATAATGTTGATGACATTAGAGATATAGAAATTGGTCATGTGGACATGGTTGAGTTGGTGGAGATAACCAAGTCAAGCAATCCCAACTCTAAAATAAAGAAAATAATTGATAGTAACATTCATTTGGTATGTTCTTTCCTAGTGGCAACTTACAACATGGAATTTATTCTTCAGTGTGATCAAGTTTACAACAAAGATATGAGGGCTGTGATGGATGCTAGTAGTAATGTGATAATTAGACTAGATATTAAATTTATTGATAAGGTATTTATGTGTCCTCCTACTATAGAAGTGATAAATCTTGATTTCATTAAAGCACACAAAGAGTATGATAAAAATATTGAAAAGGTAAAGAAAGTGATCAATAATAAATGGCTCAAGATGTCAAGGTCAAAATTGTCAAGGTGGCCATGAAGTTTTCATAGAAGTGACTTTATAGAAGAAGTTAGTGATCTAATAAATCTTCTCAGTAGGGTAAGAGGTTTGTCCTCTTCCTCAAAATTTTGTGAATGGATCTATCCTTTCATCAAGGTAATACTCCAAGGCAAAGAAACCATCTTCTAAGGAGAATAAATCAGCAATGCTTTGCACAAACAAATGATGAAGGTATCAACTACCTTCAAGTTCTACATGACTTCTTATCTAGTGTATACTATAGCTTCAATGAGAATCTTTCTAGGTCTAACATCAGAAGGAGATATGAGAGTAGTCCCTATATATCAATACTATTCTCAATTAACATTGAAGGGTTTTATTCATCATTTCAATAGAGTAAATGATGCTTTATTTGTAGTATTCTTATGTATTTTTGATCTTTAATTAGAACAAAGAAGAGTGTCATATGAGGCTTGGAGTGGTAAGTGATTTTGGATGCATATTCTTATAGTTTCCTTCTTTTTCATACCTGAGGTTTGGCTTTCTCTAAGGTCATCCTTATATGCTTCCAACATTCCACTCAGATAAACTAGTCTTAATGGAGTTATGAAGACAAATGATTATCGTGCATGATAAATACATGGAGCTTAAGAAACCTAGTTTTAGGTTCCCAATTGAAATTGGTAGGTATTCAGTATTAACTACTATGAAGGCTAGGGCCATGGAAATTGAGATGCAACTTGTAACTATGAAGCAATTCAAGAGAAGACCAAATTTTGATTATAGGGGCATGAAAGACATAATCAAGAGGAAAATATAATTTCATGAACCTATGATTGCAGATGTTTAGGTAGATTTAAGAATAGAAGAAGATGTCAGGAAGTTAGACTATAGTAGGTTATCTCTTGAGTAGATTGAATATCTAGCGGATGATGGAGATTTAATTAATGATAGATATAATACTAAATAAGTTGATAATTCCCCTCTCTCTCTAATCCAATGGTCCCAAAAATATTTGACCTCTTTGAGGAAAAAATTTGAACCTATATTGGCAAACACCAATAATTGGCTAGAAAATAAGGGAATTAATTTGAAAAAATTCCTCACAGGGTCAGAAACTAAGATTCAAGAGGAAACAAGAAGAAAGTTAGAGAATAAGATGAAGAACAAAAGTGATGTTCCTTCTTCTTCCAAGACACATAAGCCTAAGATCATATTTGTGACAAAGAAGTCAAAAGATGTGGAAAAAGAGTTGGAAATAGAAGATATGGAAGTTGAGAAATAGAGCAATGAAGAACTAGCAATGGAAGAGATGGAGATTGAAGACAAGCCTACAAATCAATAAGAGGAGGAAACTCTGTCCCCACAAGAAAATATAAAACAAGAAACGGGAGTCTCTTCTCCCCTGCCTGACACACCTATTGTATCTCTTTTATATATCTCTCTTATTAATATTCCTCTTCTGGATCTCCCTCTCATTAAAAAATAATTTTTGACAACCCTCAAAGCACTTTTGAAGATGTTCTTCATTCCTCAAGGTCTATTCCTAGTTTATCCTCCTCATATTTTGATATTGGAGATGCTTCTATTTTTTATCATCTTGTAAAAGGTACAATTTTTACTAATGCTCCACCTATTATTTCCACTACCAGTGTAAGTGTAGTTATAGTGACGCCAATAATAGGGACATACCCTAATGTGAGTAATTTGGCGCTTCCACCATGGTTTTTAGCTTATACACCAAAAAGGAAGAAACAAGCCATCTCCCTAGATGAATTTAATTTTAATAAGTTGGTGCTTGTAAAAGCCAAGACCCCAAAGAAGCCAAATATTCTTTCAAAAATACTTGGGGACAAAAGACACAAATTTTTAGAGATTGCAAGACCTCCACAAGATGCAACCTTTGAAAATTTTGATATGAATGACTATTATATCTCTAGAGTTAAATTAGGCAAGATAAATCATGAAAGTTCCAAAAATGACATGTAATCAGCCATGGACATCTTGATTCAAAAATTTAATAGGGAGAAAGAAATGAAAGATCAATACAAAGCAATAGTGGAACAATTGACTGTAGTGGTGAGGAAAATCAATTTTAGTTCAGAAGTAGTAACTCTTGAGACCATTTCTATATAAAAACCCATTATCCAAAAAGTAGAAAAGATTCATCTCAAAGTAAAAGTACTTAAAGATTACTTAGATAGGATGAGTGCACAAAGAATTTCCCTACTTACAGAGCTATATGAGAAGACAGATAAAATAAGGAAAATAAGAGCAAAACTTGATGATCTCATTGATGTTGTTTTTAAAGATATAGAAATCATAGAAAAGAATCATGATAAATCGGTGGAGATGAGAAAATTAAAGATAAGCAGTCTATTATCAATTGATGTCATTCTTGATAAGGATTATTACATCTAAACTAAAGAGGAATTGACATATAGGATTTATGTGCTTAAATATTTGATCAATGACCTTGAAACTGCAAGGAAACTTAGTGAACAAAGTGATATTAGTCTTTTTCATAAATTGGGGGATCTACTTTGCAAGCTTGCATCACAAGATAATCAATTTCTCTCTGTAGAAGAAATGATTCAAGAATTTGAAGATATGTTCTAAAAATAATTTGAAGATAAAACATTTTTTAATAGACTCTATGGATAATATTCTAGACAATTAGTTAACTTTGGATAATATGAAAACAAAGTTAACTAGTCATGCAAAATCAGTTACCATAGTAAGAGATGCCATAGTTAGAGCCAAGATGATGTTCAAGAACACCGTTAGTCCAGACAGTATTGGGATGCAAGCAACTTTCACTATGTATGATGGTCACATGAAGAAAGATGGTGATATAAATTGAAGCACTATCTTTTTCCCTTAGTTTATTTTTCATTTTTTAGATGTAATTTTGAAATAACTTTAGACATATCTACATATACTTTTTTCATATGTAATTATATGTAAAAACATAGGAAGTCCCAAGTCAATAAGGACTCTTATTTTTTAATAGGTCAAAGTAGTTAAGTTTTTTCTAAATTTTCTCAAGGCCTCTCCCTATAAATAAAGAGGGCCTCTATTGTAATGGGAGATATTTTAGTTATTGAATTGAAACTCTACCAAATTGAAGATCATTTTGAGACTTTGAGTTCAAATTATAAATCAAATTTTATCAAGTGAATAAAAAAGCAAGGGATATTTCAAACTTTGTGTTAAAATAACTTGTGTTATATTGGAAATTGTTCTTATGTATTTTTCTTAAAATGATCTTATCTATTTGATTAAATATTAGTGTGAGTGAAAATAATCTAGGAGATGTTCTGAAGTTAATTATGGAGACTTTGTGCTACAACAATTATCTTTAGTTTATGATTTAGTGTTTTAAAGTAAAGGATATTATAAAGGATTTGAACTACTATTATATTTTGTGATCATTTATTTTGTTGTAGTTTTTGGTGAAGACTTTGGGTTGTACCTCATTTTACTATGTTTTAAGTTATAAAACAACAAAAGAAGCAATGATAGACTTTGTGCTCTCATTGGTTTCTTAGTTTTTTAGTTAGTATCAAGAAAGTGTTCTTTTTATTTTGTAAACATCATTTCTAAAAAAAGATAAATGTATGATATGGTCTCACCCCTGAATTAGTATTTAGTTTAAATTAGTTTATTATAGTTTATAGGGAACCTCCCCTTACTAAGAGGATAGATTTATCTCATTACACTGTGGTTGATATAACCATTTTGCCTTTAGTTAGTTTAAGACAAAATATTCACCCAAAACACATGGATGTTCTCTTCCTCTTATTTGATAATGGTTGGTTGTGTAGACATCCAATTCCTAACACTATTTGTGTTGAAATATTCAATCTTACTCGAATTACACTCAAATGCATATTTTAGGTCAAAATCATTAAAACACCCTAAATGGTCTAAAATTGTCATTTACAAGTGTCGATTTAGGTCAAATTATCCATAAATGGGGTAATGCATTTTATGAGATACCTAACTTTGATCAATTTATTTCAAGTCAAAATGACAATTTGCCTTTTTGAGCTCTGAATCACTCTTTTCTTCTAATTCATTAGTACACATCACATACCTTTGTTATTTTGTGTTGGTAACATAATAAGTGGGAATATGGTTCCAATGCACCTAAAATCACCTTCTCATTATTCTTGAGTCAAATTACAACCCAATAATATGATTTTCTAACCATTTTGATTAATTCAGGGCCAATTTCCAAAGAATTACACAAATGTTGATTAATTTTGTTTAAGGCTAATTAATCCAAATCAAGAGCTTAAGTGTATTTTCCATGAGAGTTGTTGAATATTTATTTTTTTAAATTGATTATTATTAACTCATCACCTAATGACATCATTTCTTGGGATGGCATCTATAGGCCATAAATACACAAAATATTGAGATTATGGGTCTCTCATGCTTCTTTAATGCCTCTATATCCCAAATATTTATGGGGATATTTATTGATTTAATTACGTAATAAGATTTATTCATGGTCACACATCTTAATATTGGTATGGATGGTCATGGTTGATCTTGAACCATTTTTAAAATTTATAAATAGAAGATCCATGAACATTTTTAAACTTAATTTGTGTAATGCTATAATGTTAAATTATCTCCATAACCCTTTGTGGTGATCATTGTGTTTTATTAGAAAAGCCTGCATGAATAGATAAGATAAGTTTTTTTTATGTCTCTAATACATTTTTCATGATTTCTTTACTAATGTTTGACTAACTTTCTTTATAATCCTCTATACAGGTTACTCCTCAATTATCCAAAATAACTTAGACCAATGGATATCTCCTGTGTTTAGAATGGTGGCATAAAATTGTGTGTCTTTGAAAACTCTCCCTTCTATGTTTGAATTCAAATAAATATCTACATCTTCCATTAAAGTGCCTTTTTGGGCTACCATGGTGAAGAATTTGATCAAATTACTCACTAGTGTTCTACAATTCAACTCTAAATCAAATTATCCTTGCACAAATGATAATCCAACTCTTATAGGCTTGATTGTGATCAATATGGGGTCAAATTAGGGTTTTTATATGTGTTAGGGATTTTTTATAGGTCCCCTTAGTGATTTAATAGTGGTAACTAGTTTAAATAGTGAGCTTCATACCTTCTATATTATTTAGATCTTGCAATTATACCATTGGCTCTTTGTGGTATTCTAATTTATCAATTTTTGTTGATGTGGCATCACCATGGCACCCCTATGGAAATTTTATGGTACTTTTCTCATTAATGTTTTAAAAGTGACTGTTATTTTTTGAAAATCCTTCTTTCATCTCATACCATCTGATCATCCTTACACAGATCACCATAAACCATTGATATTGATCATTAGCTTCTATTTGTTCTACCTACGTTAAAAAATACACTTTGATTATGCACCATTAGATCATCCTTACTTAAGAAAATGTGTGTTATTGGTCCTATGTAAGATACTCAAGTTTAACTTAGGATTGAGGCTTGAATTTTTAGCATTGATCTTACACCATTAGATCTCATCTAGATGAGCAATCACACTCCATTAGATCATGATCCAAGGGGTTGAATAATATTAAATTATATGTATAATTATCCTCAAAGTCATCCCACTTGGCAGTCCAATGGGCCTTTTGCACTCTATACTCTATCAATTTTACTGGTTAATGCACTTTTACCATGTGGTGGTCTCATGTTTAATCATAGATTCATTGAAAAGTCTGACTTTGCCTCATAACTTTGGATCATCTTCATTTGAGAAAACATAGTCCATCGATATTAGGAATATGATTGAGATTTATCTTGGGACTTGAGGCTTCATTGAAGTTTTGACTCACTACACTCTATTGATCAAAATGTGTATATTATAATGTGTACCATCTATCATCTAATACTTTCTTGGGTTTTAAGATGAGACCATGGCTTGAATTTTTAACATTGATCTCACTATGTTATGTCATCATCATTTAATTAAATGCACATCATATATTGTGATACACTAAGTCAAACATGATTGGTTCCTTAAAAATAGTGGAAATAATTAAGTTAGGGCTCAGGTAATATATAAAGCTTAAGGAAAAGTCTTAGATTAATATTTTCATTTGTATTAATAAATAAAAATAATGCTTTTTAATCTAAAGTATTAATTTAGGTTTAAAACATATTAAAGTTACCTCATGAATAATAAGGGACATATCATAAGGTTTTAGCCTAAAGTTTTGATTGTATTAATAAATATAATTAAAACTTTAGAATAAATATTTAGGCAAAGTCTATGTCATAATAAAAGGGAACCTAGGCTTAGTTTCTCATCTTGATCTCACATTGTCTAATATCAATCATCCAATCAAATGCATGTCATTGATAATGATCCATAGGGTTGAGTGAAACTGGTTGCTGTAGACAAGGGAAATGTTAAGTTAGGACACAAGGAACATATATAACTTAGACTAAGGTTTTGGCCTAAGGTTTTATTCATATTGATAAACATGATGGAACCTTAGGTTAAAATATTAGGCTAAGTTTTAAAAAATAATAAAATTAAGCCATCTTTAGTTAGATCATGCTATGATAAAAGGGAGAAAAGGGGGCTTAGGACATAAATGGACCAAGCATATAATTTTTAGACTAGGGTTTGGTCATGTTAATAAACATGACTAAACCTTAGCATAAAAATTAAACTAAGTCTTTGATGAAATAAAAATGTTCCCATGTAATTTTTTTCCACACAATTTAAATTCAAATGGAGGACCTAAGCTAGGTTTTTTTGACTAAGGGTTTCAAACTATTCAAACATGAATTCAACTTGGCTTTTGATAGACCAAAGGATAGTAAAAGCCCAAATTAACATAAAATTATGAAACCCAGACACTGTCTATTATAAATGGAATCCATTAGACCTATAGCCTAAAACAAGAAGGTTCACTATTAGAAAACTTAGATAAGTTCAAACTAGAGCCATGAATAAATAAGGTAGCCAAACCATGGTGTGGATGATCTTTAAATGCAAATGATGTGCAAACATGATAGTGACATTTTGATCCAGTGAATTTTCAATTTTAAGGTAGAAATTTTCAAAATTTAACAAAAAGGTTCCCATTTTTCAAGAATGGGGGTATGTTGACCTAAAAATTAGGTTTAAAAAATAGTAATCTAAAAACCTACTAGGTCAATCTAGTTGACTTAGTTAAATAGACAAGATTATTTTTTGTAAACTAGATGATGTAGTTTGAAAACATAGCAAAAGAATTATAATATAAAATACTGAATTGAGCCTAGTTGACGTATTTTATTCAAATAAAATTAACTAGGCTGATTCTAATTGATGTATTTGAGTCACATAGCATAAAACTATGTCGACACTGGTCAACATGTAGTCTACAATATAAAAGGGAGAAATAAGGGGCAAGAATAAATCAAAGTGTACAACTAAATAATTATTTAACTATAAATTTGAAAATAATATCATGAATATGTTTTATAAATATTTGATTTATTTTTAGGTTCCCAAATATACTTTCTTGTCCATTGGATAGTGATGACCCAATGTTTCATAGTGCTAACTATAAAAGATTAGACCTTTGCCAATAGCCCACTAAACCTAGTTTCAAGGGTAAGTTAGAAGTAAATTCTTAGTGCTAATCATTAAATGATATACCATAATATCAAATGGATGGTTGGATTCCTAAGGTTCAACACAAATGGAAATCCTAAATATTTCTTAAATATCATAAGGTACACAGATTCTAAAGACTAAGTTTAGATTTGTATAATGCCTATGAGTACTAAGGAAAGCCCCACATTCCATGATATATATAAACAATTTACAAGGATATTAAATATAGTATCATATAGCCTTTCATGATAGTAACTTAGTAGTTTTAAAATTGTCAGTACATAGCTTCTAGGGAAATAAACACCACATGAAAATAAAGGCAAAAATTAATTGGCAAACACCATTTTATAATTTCTAAAAGTATATAAACATGAATTTAATGAATTATGAATTCAATTAATTCTATGTATCATATTCTATTTAAAAAACTATTCAAAAATTATGCATTGAATGAATGATTATGCCCTAACAAATCATTAATTCCTTCAAGAAATCAACAATACAGTAAACATAAAACAAACTATTACCTAACTAATAATCATTTCCTTCAATAAATCAGTAGTACAATTAACATAATACTTGTTAATTCTCTATTGATTTTATACTTCATTGTACTATTATAATTCCTTATGAACTAATTCCCTATTCTAGGGAGTTAGATTATCTGAGTGTGAGTTCTATTTTAATTAGTAATTGGCATGGATTTATGTAGGGTAATTGGAAATTATAATTTTTCTTCCACGTTCACTATACTCATTATGTTAATTCATGTAAGGCATTGAATTTTTATTTTCATGCATGGTTCTCTTGTATTCATGTGTAAATACTTTTCATTTTATCTCTCTCTTGATAACATAGTTAAGATGAAATGATTGTCATGTGAAAGTTATCCTTAGTTGTTTAGTGGATAATTGTGATAATTATGAAGGATGGGCATGTATAAATATTTATTATGGGCTTAAAAACACATAATGTGTTCATTTTTTATAACTTAATCAAGTTAATAATAGACGGATCATGAAACCCATTTACTGCATTGTTGACTGCTTTAACTTGATGGTATGCTTATTTGAGAATGATTTTAGTATCTTACTTTATTTTATCCTTAAGACTACATCTATCTCTTATGACTCAACTCATTTTGAGGGTGGATATAAATTATAACTATTCCCTTAAATGGTGATATGAATAGATGTTTCTAATGTTTGATTTCTTATTTCTAATGTAAAGAGTGACATAAGTGATGGACAACTTAATACTATGTTTCTTTTTACTTAGTACCCAGTATTAGTGTTTAATATTATTTAACCCTAATGTATGAGTTTGGATATGATAATATTCACTTTGGGTATATAGGTTTTAATAATATAGAAATGAAATGGCACGAGCATGATAATCAGATCTATAGCAGGCCAATTCGATGTTAAACTCAGATATAAACATATGTTAAATTCATAAAACTGAGATAGTTTAAATATGAAAGTTACAACTAAGATATGTATATAAATGACATATAAAATAGTTTAATTAACTAATTTTTATTCTAACACTTTTCAATATATAGAACAAGTAGGAAGACAACTAGAATTCAATTCTAGGATAGTTTTCAAGTTCTAGATTTTATGCTTCTAGATCTCTAGACACTAATGTCAGCTTGGGATAGTCGTATTGATGTTACTATTTGGGTTTGATGCAAGTGTCCTTTATATAATACCTACTATACAAGGATGCCACCACATGGATGTTTCTAGGTTTTTCTTCACTTTTACTCTAGTGCATTTAAATTTGGATTATGAACTGTCACTCTTCATGAAATGGAAAAACCTTAATTTTTTATCTTCATAGTGACCTTGGGAAAAAATGAGTTAGTGGTAACATATTATAAAGTTTAACATAAATACCCCATTATAAATGGGCATTGCCTACATATCCAATACCCTATAAGAGGGCCTTATATTTATGTAGTTTTCCCCTATGTGTTAGCTTGTGTGTGAATCATGAAATGTGTGTAAAGTAAGTATAATAATGACCTAGCTTATAAATTAAAAAATCAAGCTCTTGGGATGTTATTTAAGTACTTTAGACCTATAAATGTGTTATCCCTATGACTAATATATAAACGGGAGATGATAGGGAAGATTTTTATCACTTGAGTGTTTGATTTAATGTTTTTTTATAGTTTCCTAGTGAGTAGGTAAGAAGTTTCTAGATGAGGAATGAATGAGGGTTGATCTTGTATTTATATAAATTTATATGGATAATAAATCTCATAAAAGAACTTAGGTTGACCATTAAGATGTGTTTTATTTAAAACTTTTATGACTTTAAACACTTACATCAAGACAAAACATTAGCATTAACATTATTATTTGTCCTTGATGTTAGTGTCAAGGGAACAAGAAAAAAAATGAGATCAAAACTTGTAGAGGTATAATATAAGTACATTTTAATCATTTTGGACAATAGATAAAATATGTCATCAACATAATACTAGTCGGACTAAGAGATGGGCCAAAGGGCACAAGGTAAAGTAGATGCAAGACATATGAAAGTAGGAAATGTCTAAAATAGGGAGTAACAACCAAGGTCTAAATTTTATAAGAGTACAAGACTGAGGTGATATATAATCATAAAATAGTGTCTATATTTTCCCCCCATTTAATCTAGTAATGAAATTTCTAGTTTAAAAGAAGATAATGTATACTTAGGTGTATATGTACACCTTATCTTTATAAATGCCCAACTTGAGTAATTTTTTTTTTGATTGAATTAAAACCAAGATCATGTTATAATGTATAACTATTTCATATAATATGTAATTGAAATTACTTGAAATATATTGAAAATGAAAGAACAATGTTCAGGAGTAAAATTGTGTGTCGATGTAACTGCCTTGCCTATTAGTAAGTTGTTTTTGAAAATATGTATCAATTTAAAGATCTAAAACTAATATTATTATAAATATAGATAAATATTTAAATTAAATATATCCAAGGATATATATATTTGAAGACACATGCCCCCAACTTTGGATCAAAAGTGAGTTTCTACTCGGGAGTTGAAATTATTTCAACTATGCAACCCAATTATACTTATAACCTGGTGAGGTTGGTTGATAAAATTAGGCCCAACCTAAAAATATGGAAAAATTGATTGATTTAATCACCTCAACAATAAAAAAAGGTAAACTAACTAATTTAGTATATTGGCTTAATAAACTTCATAAAAGGTTGTGAGGTATCAGTACAAAGAAGTCTACAATATGGTAACAATACATAAAAGAGGTTTGGAATCTAAAATTGATTTGGATTTTAAAATATTAGGAAAACATGTTACATATAATATTCACCTTAGATATGTCTTATGATTGAAACAATATATAACAATAGTACCAATGCAGATAATTTTGCCATAACTGTGAATCTGCATCACATAACTGGGTGCTTCTACCAATTTAGAAAACTATGTGTGGAGAAAATGCTTCCAAAAAATGACCCCACTATATATGGATAAATTTGAAAAATTATATAAGTACCAATGTGAATAACATGTTTACAGAACATGTCCCCACTATAAACTAAAAATGTTGAATACTGAATAGGAGTGGAAAACATGCTTCCAAAGCATGTCCCAACTATATCTGAAAACTATGAATGTGTGTAGATGACATGCCCATATGAAATTTCCCCACTTAATATAAAACCATGCCAAGAGTGGAGAAAATTCCTGTATGACATTCCCCCACTAATTTTCCCTTCCTTTTTAGGTGAGGGAAAGATAGAAATTGATAGTTACCTCACGTAATAAAGATAAGACAACTGTATAATATGTGAATGCAACCATGTAACATATAGAGGAACATGTCTAGTTATATATATCATTGAAGCTCATAGAACCAATGTGATCACATGAAGGCCTAAGATGCATGATAAATATCATGGTAACATCAAAATAATAATGGTACAGGCTCAATAAGTAAATAAATACATGCACAAGATCATTCAAAAAAAAGTTAAAAGATAATGGTATAAGGAGACCACAAATAAAGGTCATGTTCAAGTGCTACAGAAACAAAGGGAAATGAGTTAGTCAAATATCCATAAAATATAGAATGACATATTCAAATGTCCATACCACAAACCATGACATATGAAAATGTCAAAGAAAGCATATATAGGCATTGAGGACACAAATAAATGAGCATATTCAAATGATCAAAAAAACAAGACAATAAATTGGCAATACACTCAAGGAAGTAAATAAAAGAAAATTTAAGAAACCAACATAAATCTATCATAGTAACACATGGATTAAATGTGTTATAAAAAATGTCAAGTGTATAGCATATCAAGTACCTTGTGTAAGATATAATCATGGATAAATGTATGTGTAAGTACATATGTAAGCTAAAAAATTATAATGGAATGTGATCATCAAACCTATAACCTATGTGTATCAAGATCAAATAAATAGATGTCCCCAATGTCTAAAAGGCATGATTAGAGGGAATGCCCAACATCTAAAAGAGTAATATATCATGTATCTATGTATCATACTTAAAGTATATGTTATATACACATAATATTTTTAACTTTTATTGATTATTGACACTTTGTATCTTGTAAGAACTCATCGAGTCTCAATATCACTAAGTTCATGCTTTAAGGGGTGCACCGAGAAAGGGGTATGCAAATAATTAGTGCTTCATAATATTTTTGTCCCTTTTGCCATTTTCCATCTACACACTTATATCCTAAAACCATTTACCCTAAGCATATTCTTGTCAGTTGTACCCATTCTAGTCATTTATCATGATTTATCCTACTTGTTCTTTCCTTGAACCCCTTTCAGCAGTTGACTGTACTAGGTTTACTAGGTCAACCCTATATAATTTTTAGTAGGGTTGACCTTGTACTATTTAGGGTATTTTTGACTTTGATTTTCATCATCTCTTTGGCCAACCTAGCTTGAGATCTAGTGAATTAACTCTTGAAAACATATAGGGTAGACTGGGTCAAACCTATATAGTTGACATATTCAAAATGATTTAGGGAAAGATACAACTATATATACAAGTTCATTTCCAACCACTTTTAAGAAGAAAAGTGGATAATAACAAGTGAGAATGAATATATTATTATTGACCATTCTACTAGAGGAATAAATCTTAGGGTTTCATACTTTATTTGGAGATATGGATATTGTCTTGTGGAGAAGTCTTTTGGATGCATAGATAGGTTGTGTAGCCTAGAGATTTTTTTATTTATTATCCTTACATACCACAATAATCTCTTATAAATGACCTTGGCCAAGGGGGAGATTGAGGCTCGGTGGGTTCATATTGAAGTTAAGTACTCTCAAATTTATTTCTCTTTTATAACAATGGATAGATAATGTAGTTGTGGTTCTCTCCCATGCATTAGGATTTTATATAAATTGATGTGAGTATATGTCTTCTATGCATGTTTAGTTTATTTTTAACCCCCACTTTGTGCCAAAAAAATTGGTGTGCACTATATTAGATTTACTTTAATATTTATTAGAATAGAGTGAACATTAAATCTATGACTCTTTTAGGGTTATTGCATGATTGTGTTAGACTATAGGCTTTAGAACCCTTCCTAACATGGTGTATTATGATATGTGATCCCTTAGTTAGGTCTTATGGATCCATATATTGGTCATGATCCCACTTAAAAAAATGTATTCTCAAATTGGAAGTGTAGGTATGCTTTATCTTCTTCAAGCTAAGATTGATTTATAAACATGATGAATTTATGATTGCATACATTCTAGTGAGCCCAATGTGAATGAGCCCTTACAGGGTTTGTTTACCTTATTTCATTTCTTTCATTCTTTCATCATTATTTTTATCATATATTTTCCATATTGGATCGACTTTATTCACCCAATGTCTAACTTATTTGTGCAATATTTTAGGTATAGGCTACTAGATCAACCTTATCAACCTAGTACAAGTTTTTAGCTTTTCAAAAATATTCTCTAGACTAATAGATTGACCTAGTAAACCTTGTATATTTTTGGTACTCAAAAACAAGTTTTTACAAAGCTTGATCAACCTAGTTGACCCATTTAGTAGAATTTGCAAGCATATACCTAGGTTCTTAAATAACAATCTCCATTCTCTAAATCTCTAAACCACTAAGCTTCCTTTTTATCTCTCTATCTCTTTCTTTATAGTCTTTCCTTTCACAAGTTTGTAGTATATAATACTAACCTTGTACAATCAATTAGATTGACCCTACTGACCTAGTTTTATGTTATATGTACTATTTGGATAATTGGGTCAACTCTAGTGAACCTATTCATTTTCAAACCTTGATTTTATAGTACAAGGTTGACCTTATCAACCCTATTCTATATTCTATACATACACTCCTGACTATATCAACATTGTACCTTGTTTTAAAGTTGGAATTAACATTATATACTATTAATTAGTTCACATTTTCTTTTTTTGTTTCTTGTATGCTTAGAATAGATCACATAGTTTAATTAGGTTATTTTCAATTAATCATTTTGTTTCACTATTTTCTATTTTATGCACACATAACCAAGCCACAAATTATAAACAATTATGTTAACATTTATCTACCCAAAGCTAACCTACTTGGATTTTATCACTAAGGGGGAAGTCGACATGATACTCTAGTCAAGTATAAAGTGTCCTTAATGGTATATTCTTACTAAGCACCTAACACCCTTATCATTATGGTGTGTGAAGTAAGGTGGTAGACCTTAATGAAAATATTTTATCATTACCACTATAGCCTCTTTTAGCCCAAACTACCTAAAAGCATCCTTAGATTGCCATTCTAGTTCCTTGCTTATAGACAATTTCCCATCACATTTAAAATCATATCTTAATAACCTATTTAACATTTAGGTTAACCAATTAGTTATATATTTAATTTCTAAGTTAATTTCTTGGTCTTTGCTCAATTGTATTTTGTATTGAAAAAACTTGCATTAGCCACTGTTAGTGTAAGGTTTTGTGTTGTGTGCTTCAATTAGATTAGCCAACATTAATCCAATTGAATGTTTCCTTCATTTTAGCCATTTATTTTCAAATTTATTGAAAATTTTATCTTGTTTTAGTTCAAAAATCTATTATAGGTTTCTTAATTTTCCTTATCTATTGTACTAAATCGACCTAGTTGACTCTATACCTTTTTCTAGCCTCTATCCACTATATTGGATTGACCTAGTCAATGTTGTACTATTTTTAGACCTTATTTCCTCTTTTATCAATCTCTATTCATTATATTGGATTGATGTAGTCAACTTTGTACTGTTTTTAGACCCTATTTTTGTGCTAAGTTAACAAAGTTGACCTTGTACTATTTCTATCATTTCATGTTTCCTTTCTTTCTCATCTCTCTTTCTTTCCCTTCATCATGAACTTTATACTTAATGACAATACTGAGTTACAATCAACAACCATTATGAATTTTACCAATCCTCATAGGGTCTCCCATAGATAGAGTATAGATCCTCTCTTGGATGATATTAATGTTCATATTGCCATTTGCGCAGTAAACTATGGGACTCCTCCTAATACTGCTTCACAATGCAATCCTCTCTTCTCATTAGAAGACCAACCTAAATTATAGTATACCCTTGAAATTCTCTTCTTTATCTCTAAATTTACTCAACATCGAGAAAAGGACCCTTCTACCATTTACAATCTTATGATTAGTGGTCAAGTTGAAGATCCTTGTTCACCTACTCTTATATTCTCAACTAGATTTTGGGGTAACACTTTTTTAGTTTCGTAGCCTCTTCCCTCTATTTTAAACCCTTATCATACTATGACCTCTTCTTCTCTAACTTCTTCTACCTCTATGCCTAGTATATCTATTAACATGGCAGGTTTTACATCTAGTGGGCCTCTCATAAGATCCAATATCGTTAATCCTTCAACTAGTGTATCATTTACTACCCAAGGTAATAATTCTACTAGTTCTTCTTCTTCTCAACCATTCACTAGTCCATCTTTTACTACACAAGAAAAGTTTTTCACTAGTGCCTCACATTCTTAGAATTCTTCTCAAGCTCCTGTCAACACCAATAGTTGTACCCAAGCCAATAATACCACCTCTAATGCTTCCAATAATGCTAATCAAACACATCAACTATTATTACAAACACTCAATGAAATGAATACCTTTCAAGATCATAACACAAATCAAATGATGAGAATGAAAAACCACCTTCTTCATCTTTAATCTCATCCTCAACCAATGGTTTTAGGCACACATAACCAGAATGTTCCCCCTCCTCCTCTTTAATATTCTCAAGGTAATCTCGTTCCTCAACCTCCTTTGGTCAAAAAGAACATTAAAAATATCCAAAATGAAACTCTCACTACTCAAATTACTAACATTGATATAAGAGGTATCACACCTAAAATTTCTTATAACGGATCAACTAATCCCACCCTTCATATTACAACATTTGGAAATCATTATAAGGATTGGGTCAAATTGAACACCTTTTTTGCTACCAAAATCTTGGCCAAAAATCTCATAGGTGATGCCTTGTATTAGTATAACCAACTTATATCTTATTCCATTACTAGTTTGGAAGATTTAGTAAATGTTTTAGTTTAAGAATTCAAAACTAGTGATCTTCCTAAAAACACTTTGGCCCACTTCATAAATTTCAAACTTGAAAATGAAACTTCTCAAGACTTTGTTAAAAGATGGAAAACTTTATCAAATAAATGTGAACATAACATGGTTGATTATAGTATTATCCACTCTTTACCAATGCCCTTTTTCTTAAACTTTAATATCAGGTCTACACTCTCTTCATGTACATTAGAGGAGGCTATTGACCAAGATAATCAATAAGATTTCCTTATGCATCAATTTGAGCCACCCCAACCTTCTATGGGTCGTCTTCTCTTAAGAAAAAAATTAAATGTTACTAATGATGGTGTTACAGATTATAATGACACCATTCACAATGTTCAAGCTATCATTCCTACCCCTTCATTAGAACTAGTTCCTCCTTCTCAATAATTTACCAATCCTCACTTATCATCACCAAAAAACATTAATGTTCATAAAGCTCTATCCTTAGTTTAATTTCTTAAGCATCTACCTAGGCCTCTTCCAAGAGATCTTGACCCTAATTTTCCTATGAAATCATGGTATGATCCTAATAAGTTTTGTTGGTTTTATTCTAGTTGGGGTCACTTGCATTGAGATCTATAGATAATTTCATAATTTAGCTATAAAATTTATTCTTGGTCCTAATTTTGATCATGATTCTATCATTCAAAAGTGTCAAAAAGATTATGAAATTTCTTTCAAAGATTTTGAATCATGTGATAAAAATCAAGCCTTGGATCAAGCCAATGCACATTTGGCTATCTACAAAGACCCTCTTACTAATCATTAACCTATTCAATACAATCAAGATAAATCCACCCTTTCCATGTAGAAAATCTTGTTGAACCCACTTTGAAAGAAAATGTGGTTAACATGACTAATATGTGAAGGGTGGTTGATTTTATTGTTTCCCAACCTATCTACACTCCATAATCTAAAACATATCATGTTATCCAAGATTCTTCTCTAACTCATTTAAATGAGCTAGGGAAAGATGACCTTATTACTTTTGATGATTCAATTTTTTATTCTCCCTTGGATAACACTTCTCATTCCATTTCCATCACTCTTCCATCATCTTCTAACACTAATGATACTCAAATTTCTCCTAACACTTCTTCTTCCAATTCTAAAAATTAAATTAAATCAACTACTTCATCATCACAACATGATTTGAAACTTTGTTCTAAACCTTCTTCTTATAAACATAAATTTGAATGTACTTTGGCTCCTATTTCTAAAGACCTCCTTAATCATTGTGCACATATATCTATAAATATTCTTATGGGTTATGATGAGTTTGATCCCATTGTAAAACTCACTAATCTCTCATCCTAGATTCTATTTTTTGATCTTATAAAGACTTATCCATGTCACAAAAACCATCTTATGCAACTATTATTAGAGATGAATGTCCCTCATCCTCCCTTAGCAAGATGGGAGGTAGCCTTATCTGGATATGAGGATAGTATATTAAAACAATATGAAGAGATGTCCATCAACATTGATGAAACTATAGACACATTTATTTCCTTAAAATTTCCATAGATTTTATGATTATCGATGAGTTTAGTCTTCATATGAATGATCCTATCTTATTCATTAGTGTCTAAAAAGGTTATATCCAAGTTAAGCATGCATTTATTGATGAGGATTTTAACACCTGTGTTGCCTCTCTCGACTTCATTAAGACCCTTAGATATTTAGAATATAATTTTAAGTCTACACATATCACCTTACAAGGATATGATAGAATGAAATTCATCCTCTAAGTTATGTGTGGCTTCTCATTACCATCCCACCTATCACCATTTGTGTGAAAGTGATGATGTTTAACTTTCCCCTTTCTTATAACATCTTTCTTGGTAGGCTATGGACTCACCATATGAGAGCCTTACTTATTATTCCTACCAAATCATTAAATTCTCTCATAATGGAGCCATTTATAGGATTCAAGGTGACACTAACCCTTATAATTTTGAATAATTCCAAGGTTATGGTGTCTTCATTATTCGTACTCTTGAACCTTTGCCTAGTTTTCCATTACATGAGTCACAACATCTTAATTTTCTTGTTAATTCAACCTAAGGTTATAATGTACATATCAAACTCATTAGGAGCATTCCTCCTAACCTATTAGATTCTAATGATGATGATCCCAATGAGATTAACCTAAAGATCAAAACTTATGATCTCTCACCTCACCTCATCTCATAGCTTCTTTCTTCCTTATAGCTTCATTATCATAAGCCTCCTTGTGATGATATTCCCATAGTCTTGACCAAGACTTGACATTATATTCATCACACTTCCATGGAGGAAAATGTCATCCCTATTAATGTTATTGATATTCATACCCTAGATTATGATGATGGTTATTCTGTAGATGATCCATTCTTAGGTGGCCTTGTATAAGCTCATGATGCCGATATTTTCCATTATCATTCTTCTTCACTTGAATATTTTTGCATATATTTTTATCTTCCTTCATTTTTAGTTTATAATTTTAGTATTTTTCGTCTTTATCATAGGGTAGATATAGATCATGCTCTGACCAGGCCTTACCACTTTTCTAGGTACCTTGATCACTATAGTTGGTTTACTCTTAAGATTGGTGTAACCCTCCTTAGACCTTCTATATATCCTACTCTTCTCTTAGTAGATCCCTTATTAGAGCCCATTCATGTTCCCACTATAGTTTCACCCATTATTACTCTTGATATAGTTGAGCTTATTCTTGATCCTACTCTCATTGAGCCTACCCTTACTTTTCATCCATTACTCTTTCCATTGAGCCTAATTCCATTCCTCCTCTATCACCATCTTCCAGTAGTGATAGTTTCTTCCATTGCCTAATATGGCTCCATTGCCCAAAAAATGGGCCAACAAGTCCTCTCTAACTTCTTCCACTCATATTATAAATATTTTTATGAGTGTTTCTCCTAATACCACTCATAATAGTATCTATTGATTCTATGGGACAAATAATCATTATTCTACCCATTATAATAAGTTGTGATAATATATTGATACTTTATATCCTTCCTCTCCTTCCCCAGACAAATCCACACCTCCCTTGAAGGTACTTATTGAATACATGTTTAAGTATGGTGAGGTGTATTTTTGTGGCATCAATGTGGCACCCATCACACTGATTATTACTATATACTTCAACAACACCTTAAGGATCACCTTATAGCTATTCCTAGACCTTCATCCATTCCTCCCATAGAAGGCTTCTCCTTCTTCTCTCATGGATCTATATCCAGTGGTTCCATCCCCTCCTATGGTCCCTTCATCACCTTTTGTGCCTCCACCCATGATTCCTTCACATGTGGATCTTCCCTCACCTATGAATCCCTCTATACCATTGAGTCTGTCACCCATGGATTATTCTCCATTGGTGATTCATGAATCTCCTATAGATCCCACTCCCATGAATTCTCTCAAGCATCCCTTTCCTAATTTTCCTCAGCATGATCTATCAAGTATTCCTAATTTTTTAATTGAGGAGATTAGAAGAGAAGTCTTTTCCCATTTTTCATTAAAGATTAATGAGACATTAGAAGTAGCTTGTATCTAGATATATAGATATTTATTTGATGTCTTGGATAATGTGTGTGGCCAAATTTATCAGTACTTATGAGCACATGCAGGGTGCCTTTACATTTACACTTGGATTGGATGTGTGCTCTAATATTATATTTCATTTATCTGTTATATCATTTGAAACTATCAAATTCATATTTTTCTTATATGGTGATTCTTTACTTTTTGTACTATATCTTGTTTATATTATCATTTATATTTGCATATGATTGTCTTTATTTATTATTGTCTTTTCTTTCTTTATTGAGTTTTTCTCAAAACTCTCTTATTATGTCTTCATGATTTTTTTCTTTCTTATCTCTATTCTTCATAGATAATTATCATTATGACTTGGTTATACAAACCATGTTTCCTTTGGTTCTTATCTCCTTTTACCATGTGACCAGTTAACAAATAATGTATCTCATTATACTTTCCTTTCATTGGTCCACTTTGGATCCCTTCTTCCTTTTTCACAAATTAATAATATACACAATTGAGACTTGATATCATATGCTAGTTCATTGTTAAGACTAAGTGTCCTAGTCAGCCTTTGTATTTGGTTACTTAAATTTCTTTAGCCTTAGCCTAAATATCATTTGTGTGTATCACTACATCTATCATGATTGGTCATTATAAATATGTATAGAGGAGGAATCTTAAAAATCCATAAAATTTAAAATCCAAATCATTTTATAAAAGGAAAATTGTTAAAAGTCAAATCACACTAAAAGACATGATCCAAAGCACATTTCCTTCTTATATTCAAACCTCAAACTCCATAGTTTGCCTCATGATATAATCAAGGTCCTTTGGGGTGTGGTAGGCTAGTAGATTAGAAAAGGAGAATAAAAAATTAGTGTTATCTATTTTATCATGCAAGTACCTAATCTTCATAGTAGATTGATGGATCTATAAGGGGTCTTGAAGAATGTGGAACACATCATGAGAAGGTTGGTAAATTTCACTTTTTATTATACCAATCTAACTTCATGAGATGATCTTTGTAGAATGCTTATATGCCTACAAAGCTTTGTGTCTATAGCAAATAGGTTTCCATTATACATTCATGGTCTCTAGTCACTTAGTGTCTTCTCATATCCTTAGTATGCCACTTATATTCTAATATTTTCTCATAATATGCATAAGTCTTTATTTTTACATTCCTTTTTCATTCCCTATATCCCTCATATTTCCTCTTGAGAAATATTGATTTGTCTACTAATCATTTTATTTGGGATTTCATTTTTGAATTTCATTATAAAACTGTGGATAAGACTTGACATTCCTAACAAATTATCACCTTTGTCCTTCCTCTTACCCACATCCTTTGTTACTCAATTATCTCAATTATTCCACCCCAGTGGTGTTCTCTTTATGAGTTGTAGTGTAAGACTATGGATAGGAGCTGACATTCACAAAATTTTCTAATAATACAAGTCAATATCAAAATTGTGTGTTAAATATGAGATAGGATGTGATTAATTATTAAATTACACATCATTGACATGCTTCCTAGCTTGATTTATTATGTTTTATGATTACTTCATTTCTCTTTTTCTCTTATCTTCTTATTTTCCAAGTACATAAAAGAATACAACCATTTCTTGAATTTTTCATACTTCCCATCTTGAATTAGTGTGATAAATTTAAGACCAATCTTTTGCCAATTTTGTTTTTCTCTTATACTTCTCAATGCAATTTAGTATAATTTATTGACTTAATTAATTTATTTTTATACAATTTAATCCCTTTTACATACCTTTTATTTTATTACATTGTTTTCATACTTCCAAACATGATTTAGTATGATTTTACTTGTTTTAATTTAATGCAAAAATATTTCACTTTGGTTTATAAACAAATCCCTTTTTTACCATCTTGGTTTACCATCCATTGGTTCTTTATACTTACTCATTTTATTATTATTACACATTTCACAACTTGAAATAGTGTGTAGTACATACATTTTTGATTGATTATATTTTACCAAGTCTTTTTCCCTGTTTCTTTTTAACCATGCATGTGTTCTACATGATACTATAAAAGAAACCATATCTAATTTATTTATTATAGCATATATAATAGTAACTAAATATATATGCTATAAAGAATTATATACAAAGCATCCACAACCACAACCATAATTATGACAACATACACAATCAACATCAATATGCCAAAATTATATATATATATATATATATATATATATATATATATATATATATATATATATATATATATATATATAATGAGTTTTTGATACAACAAATATAACCATATATATAGTAATTTAGCTCTATAGCTGGGATCTATCTTGTCTATCTCATGGCCTAGCCATGCTGCCTATTAAGGCTTTGATCTGACTCTTTGGAATAGTATGTTATAAGGAGGTCATACAAGATCTTAGTCCCTCTACCTATCCCTATAGGTGCACTACATGTGCTTATGCCTATGCCATCTAGGTCTGGATCACTATATGTTCCTGTGTCATATGCGTCAGTAGAACTAGATGCATATCCCTCTCCTCTGTTAGGGATTACATTGCTCATATATCAATTTCATCAATATCTATTGGTGGTTACATACTTTCTATGTTTATATCTACCTTGCTACCTCCCCTACTAATCTGAAATAACTTGCTTGAGTTGAGGTAGATGGTACATTGGGGTCCTCTAATGAAATAAGGTCATACAGCTATAAAGTCTCATCCAGGATGTCATGGAGTGCTCCCATCATAAGGGAACCCTATATCTCATCCTCATCCTTAGCTATACCTATAAAATCACACCTAAATAGATATTAGATCACTGTTATATCTCATAATATCTATCTATCTCTAGTCTTTATTTAAATATGAAAACTTAAGAAATAATTTAGTCATATTTATTGCCTATCTGTGTCTTGGACACTATGGTCTCACCATCTATATGACCACCTAGAATAGTCTCTCCATCTATATGGCCTCCTAAGACCTCCTTTATAGGTTACCTCCTTAGTAAATTTGGTTGTCATGGCTCGCATCAACCGTAACCTATGCCTAAGTGGCTTCTCTATCATCTAGCTCTCCTTTGACTCACCTAATGGATCATCAGGGATGGTGATAGTATCCACTCTTTCCTAATCCTCTTGCCTATATCACTACCATGACCTTAATGGTCATAGTTCATCTCATTATAGAGTTGGTGGTGATATCTCTATACTAAAATTAATTAGATGTTCACACAAAGTGATTATTTAGCACATAAAATAAGTAAATATTAGAGATCACATAATGATAATTGACATCAGATAAGAATACTAGATAAAATATCAAAGCCACTTTAATGGGGAAACATCCACAACAATGCAAAAAGAGAAGAATACTTAACATGATGATCAAAGACTAACCACTATCTCTTATATATAGTTTACTTAGCCATGGTTATTCCATAGGCTGACCTAACTAAAAACATAAATAAAAGTAACAAAAATATAAAAGAGGTATGTAAGCCATAATTAGGCCACACATATCCTAAGACATTCCAAAGGTTAAGGGTGTATCATGCCCCTCCCCTTCAAAATAATGTTGTCCTCAATATTGAGTTAACTCTAGATGTTGATGCATAAAGGATTCATCCTCCCAAATGGCATCTTCATAAGGCATATTCTTCCATTTGATTAGGTAATATATAATCACTCTAGACCACAACTATTTAGTTTGCATTTGAAGGATCACTTTAGGATAAAGAATAACTCTTCCTTCCTCATCCAATTCTAGTATCTCAAT
Source organism: Torreya grandis (assembly GCA_037957365.1). Lineage (NCBI taxonomy): Eukaryota > Viridiplantae > Streptophyta > Pinopsida > Cupressales > Taxaceae > Torreya > Torreya grandis. The sequence goes on from JARHVA010001129.1 coordinate 1,374,579, forward strand.
TTGAGTAGAAAATTTGTGTCCAATGACTTTCTTCAGGCATGATACATGAAATACTAGATGTATGCGAGTAGAGGAAGGAAACTCTAACTTGTAGGCCACACTACCAATTTTTTGTAAGATCTTATAAGGCCCATAATACTTAGGAGATAGCTTGTCATCCTCTTTTTATTGCTTCAAAGACATCTGCTTATATGTTTTTAAGTGAATAAAGACCCAATCACTGATGTGAAAATATATCACTCTTATATTGATCTACCTGCTACTTTATGTGATTCTAGGCCATGGCTAAATTTTCACACAAACTGACAAAGACCTCATGTTGTTGTTGAATATGTTCTTCAACTACATTAACCTTAGGATGGACCTTCAAAGTTGAAGTGATGGATGGAGGGTGGTATCCATATAGTTATAGAAAAGGAGGTATTTTGGAAGAACTATGAACAAAAGTATTATATCACCATTCATTAAGTAGTAACTAATAAACCCATTTATCTTGTTTATCAAAAACAAAACAAGGAAGATATCCTTCTAGACATTTTTTGACTACCTTAGTTTATCCATCTGATTGAGGATGATAGGTTGAAATATGAGCCAACTAGGTGCCCAAACATGCAAATAAATTAGTCTAAAAATTGCTAGTGAAGATGGGATCTCTATCAATGATAATGATCTTAGGGGTACAATGTAAGTTTTTAACTATATGGAGAAAAGTAGAAGCTATTATACTAGTAACAAATGGATATGATAAAGAATAGAAATTAGTATAGTTATTGAGATGATCTACCACAACCATGATAACATTTTGACCATCATATATAATTAACCCTATAATGAAATCCATATACACCTCTTCCCAATTCTGGCTAGGGATGGATAAAGGATGCAAAAGACTTAGGGTTTTGATGGTTTCTCTTTTCTTTTGTTGATAGATCATACATTCAGCCACATATTTTTGGACATCCCCCTTGAGTCCTTCCCAAAAAAATCTTCCTTGATTCTATGATAGGTTTTCAAAAATCATGAATGACCCCCAATTGGAGTTGCATGACATTCCTAAAGGATTTTTTGTCTAAGAATATAATTCTTACATAGGTATAGTCTATCTTTATACCATAATACATCACCCATCTATGTGAATATTTCAAATCCACCCAAACCTTGTTGAATATTCTAAACTAAAGCATGGGTAGAACTATCATTGTCTCATTTTGATCATGCTTCCTCTAGCTAATCTACCTAAAAATGTTCATAACATATGCAATGCCTCAATAGATTTATCCATCCTAGATAGTGCATTTACCACTACATTATCCTTGCCTTCTTATAAACTATTTCAAAATGATAGCCTAACATCTTAGTTACCCACTTTTGTTGTTTTTTAGATGGAAACCATTGTTCTAAAAAATATTTGAGGCTATCATGACCTATTTTTATTTGAAAGTGATGACCCATCAAATAAGGCCTCCATTGTTTGATTACATGTAAATGGCCATCATTTCCTTCTCATAAATGGGCTTTTGATGATTTTCACCCTTTAGTTTATGAATTTCAAATGCAAGTGGTTTGCCTTCTTGCATGAGTACAACACACATACCATATCTAGATGTATCATATTCAACCACAAAAGTCTTGAAAAATAAAGAGTGGCCAACACTGGAGTGGTACACAACTAATTTAAATTATTTGAATGCCTTGGTAGCTATATTAGTCCATTAAAAGGAGTCTTTATTCAACAAAGATATGAGTGGGGATATAATACTATAATAATTTTTGAGAAATTTGTGATATTAACCAGTTAGCCCTAGAAATCCCCTTAGTTGCTTGAGTGTCTTAGGAATCATCCATCTACCATTGCTTGTATTTTTTTAGGATCCAATTTTACTCTTGTATGTGAAACCAAATGACCCAAATAATCAACCTCAAAAGCTACAAAAATACATTTGGAAGGTTTGGCATATAATTGATGTTGTTTCACAATTGAAAATACATATTTCACATGGTGTAAATGGTCTTCCCAAGTTTTACTATAAATGAGGATATCATTAAAAAATACCAAAACAATTTTCCTCAAAAATGGCCTAAAAACAATATTAATCAAACTCTAAAAGGTAGATGGTGCATTTGTTAGCCCAAAAGGCATAACCAAAAACTCATAATGGCCCTCACAAGTCCTAAAAGCAATTTTAGGTATGTCTTCATCATGGATCTAGATTTGATGATACCCAAAACATAGATCTAACATGGTAAAATAAAGAGCATCATTTAATTCATCTAAAAAATTGTCAATGATAGGAATATGAAACTTATCTTTGATAGTGTACTTGTTTAGTTCCATGTAGTCAAGGCACATCCTCTAAATTTCATCTTTCTTACACACCATGACAATTGGTGAAGAATATTTTCTTTGGCTATGCTGAATGATTCTTGTATCTAACATCTCCTATACCATATTTTCAAATTCAATTTTTTAGGCATGGGGATACCTATATGGCCTGATGTTGGGGTGGTTTACTACCAAGAATAAGTTTGATAGAATGATCATGCATGTAGCTAGGTGTAATTCCTTTCGACATGCCATCAAAAATAATCGAATGGGCATCAATCAATTGTTATAGATCAGGAGGTGTAGATGGTTGAGTTGGATGAACTTCCATGGGAAAAAAATGATCTATAAATGCTTCAACACCCTTTTAGATAATTGTTATCATTTGATGGGAGATAACAAGTTGTGGAGATTTAGACCTTAATCCCATTATATCAAATATCCTTCCCTTAGAATGAAAATGTATGAATAATTCCTAGAAATTAATCTTAATAGTGCCCAAAGTGGTGAGCCATTGTACTCCTAGAATAATGTCAGATCCACCCATGGGAATAGAAAACATAGGAGAATCCAACAAGTGTCTTTCATGGCTAGCTTAATACTATGGTATTTTCCTAAATAGTTGATATTACCACCATCTATAATCATGACCTAAAATTCTAGAGCAAGATAAATGAAATATTTAAAATGAGAAACCAAAATATTATTAATGAAGTTGGGTGTGCTCCCAAAATTAGCCAAAATAGTGACCTTCTATTTCTTTAAGAAACCCACCACTTTAATAATCTGTGGAGTACTAATACCTAAAAGGGTATGACAAGAAATAATAGGCTGAGAGTCTTCAGATTCCTCCTTAGGACCTTTTTCATCCTCACTAAGTGCCTCCTCATTATTATCATCCTTATTGGTCCTTTCAATGAAAAATAACTTCTTTTCAACATAATGATGGTATTTACTCCATTTGTTGTCACAAACATAACACAAACCTTTGGCTCGCTTCTCCTCAATTTGTCTAGGTGTCCATTTGGTGGGTTAAGGATATGATGGTGATGGAAAGGTGTGATCATGACTAGTAGTGAAAGTTTTTCATTTGACCATCTCTTTTTCCTCTTGCATGTGTGCCCATGGTATAGATTCTACTATAGATGTTGGTTTAAACATCTGAACCTCCAATTGGATGCTATTTTTTAGGCCACCCAAAAATAAATTAGTGAAATTTTCCTCAATGATGTCTTCCACTTATAAGGATAGATTTTAAAACTAATGAATATAATCCTTCTTAGTACCCATTTTCCAAAATTTGGATAACTAGCTAAAGTAGTTATTAGAGACATTATTTTGATAATGATTCAACAACTCATTAGTGAAAATAGACCATGTAACAAGAGCACCATTATTTTTATTTTAAGCACACAAACAATGATACCAAATTAATTGCTCAGGTTCCACATATAGAGATACCACTATCACTTTCAAAGAACTAGGAATTTGATGTAGATCAAATAAATTTTCAATTTGGGTAATCCAAGTGAGAGGATTCTTACCATCAAACTTATGCATGTCCACTTTAGATAACATCAATTTCATACCAAAATTGGATTTTTTAGTGTTGAGAGGAAGAAATCCCAAATGATGAAGTGGAGGGTTGTTTAACTATAGCTAAGATGAAAGAGAAACCAATGAAGTAGTGATATGATTCAATTGATTGTGAAACCTATTAATCTATTTGTGCATCCTTGAAACATCAATTTAAATTATAACAAAGTCATCATGCCATACCAAGCCTTTTATGTTAGCCTAAAGTTGACAAATCAATGGATCTAAAGTTCTAGATTCCATGTCACCAGTCAAAGGAATCTTAGGAGTTTATTTCCCTCATTTTCATCCCCTTGTAGAAGGGTCAATGATATACAAACCCTAGGAGGGTTTCACCCCAAAAAAATTTACCAAGAGATGGTACCATTTTAATCACCTTGTCAAGATGAATCCAACTAATACCTTTGTGCATGAAGTTAATAAAATTTAGAACCAAAAAAGTGTACTAACAGAATATACCATTGAGATCATCTTGTCAAGATGAATCCAATGAATACGATTGTGCAAGGTGAAAAAAAATCTAAACTTTTTTTAATATTTTTTTCAAAATATCATTTCAAATGGATGGCTGCAAGTGAAGAGCAAAGTAAGGGTGGTCGAGCTGAAGCCCCTAGGGAGGATTGGCCTCTGCCTAGGGGGATAGCGTAGGGAGGTGAGGTGATTTATGTGGGTGAGGGCACAAAACTAAAGTGAGTGAATGGATATTTTTAGATCTATCAAGAGTGCCTAGTCCTAGTTATTGCACTAGAGGTAGTGAAGGAAGAGGTGGAATACCTCACTTCTCATGCTCTAATCTGTAAATTCTTGGGTATCCATATATCACTTTTAGCCCTGAAGGCTTGGATCCATCACTCGTGGCAGATTGAGGGTGACTTCGACATTATGCTAGCAGGGAACAACTACTTTATGGTGAACTTTTCCTCAGTGTTTGACCAAAATAAGATTTTTGAAGGAGGTCCTTACTTCTACAAGTATAGTGGTCTTTTTCTTAAACCTTGGCATGCAGGGTTTAACTTAGTTGTAGATCTTCTAGCCTGTGTTCTAGTTTGGGTTCGCTTGCCAAGATTGCCCTTGGAGTTCTAGAATGAAGATATCCTATGCCAAATAGCTACTCTACTTGGTTTTCCAATGGCTATAACACACCAAACACTAGAAAAGAAGGTAATTTCCTATGCTTGAATTTGTGTTGATATCAATTTAAATAATCCCCTACCTGATTCTTTGGAAATTTGTATGGGGCCTTCCTCCTAGATTCAGTAGCTAGATTACGAGGCTATTCCATTCTATTATCACATATGCCATGCTTATGGTACAAAATTAGTTCCCTCAGGCTCCTAATGGGGGTGCTTCACTTAAGGAACCTTTTGGGAATCGGGGGAACAATGATAGCAAAACACCTGGCCAAATGGGTTACAATAGGATGAGTCAAACCCATCTTGGCATGGATGTAAAAGGGAAAAATCATCTTCTCTCCATAGGTATAGACCATGGCTTAGAAAACTTAAGGAGTCTTGAAAAGGATGGATTCACTCCTGTTTGATGCCATGTGAAGGGCTGGGGGCTGAAACAGACAAATTTTGACAGGTAGGTTGAGACGAGCTTCAACCGATTCAAAGTTCTTGATGACATGGCGATTGAGGATGGTATCCCAGATATGTTTTAGGGGGAGGAGGCTGAGGGTAAAACACATCTCTCTTACCATGATGGCCCACCAGACTTAGAGCATCACCTAAATCAGGAGTTTACCCAAGGAGGGCAGGATGGTGCACCTACAGGCCCACCAGCCCCATGTGATAAGGAAGTTTAGTGGGCAGATTTGATCAAGGAAATAGAAAATTCCAAGAAAGAAAAAGGATCCTCTTCAGACCTTGGCCTCATGCAAAAACCCTTCAAGAAAGCTTCAGTCTCTATTCCATCATGAGCTAGCTGAAGAAAGGATCAGGATAGAATTAAGCTCACAGGAGACTTACTAGTGGAGTCAGGGGTTATGAAGACCCTGGATGAACATTTCCCCCAATCCACTCAATGATTGTTCAATCATAGAATGTGAGGGGTTTGCATAGCTTCCCCAAATGAAAAGCTATGCACAAATTAGTGTTGGACCATTCTCCAAATATCCTCTATATCCAAGAGACTAAAATTTCAATCAATTCTTGGTTTTCTTGTAAGCCAAGTATTTGGTACTTCAGTCACAGTCAGTGTGTGGGTGCCTTGGGGAGTTCTGATGGGCTAGCCATATGCTAGAATCTAAAGAAAATAATGCCTCATCACTAGTTATCAGATACCTCAGCCCTCTCAATGATAGCTTCCTCTTTGGAATCTGGGGAGCTCATTCTTATAACCAATGTTTATGCGTCTGTGGACCTACCTAGGCAGCAAAATCTATGGAATCACATTCGGTTTGTCAGGAGCTGCTACCCCTTTTTGCCATGGATTATAACAAGAGATGTTAATGCAATTATCAACTTAGAAGAGAAGAGAGGAGGGCTACCCAAATTGAGGCCTTCTTCAAAGATCCTTCAACAAAATATTGACCACCTCTGCCTGTCAGATGTCAAGCCTCTTAATGGCACTTTCACTTAGACCAATAGGAGAATTGGCAAGGCCGGTATAGCTGAGCAGCTTGATAAGTTCCTAGTTTCTTATTACTGACAATCAAGTTCCACCTCCTTGGCTTTGAAAATTATTGATTGGAGAGGGTCTAACCATTGGCTCATTAAGCTTGTTACCAGTCATATCCTTGGGCCAAAGAAGTCTCATTTTAAATTCCAGCTTATGTGGCTTTAAGAGGCATCCCTTCAGGACTTGATGGCGTAGTGGTGGAGACAGGGAGGACCCAACTATGGCATGACAATGTTATCCTTTGCTAAAAAGCTTTAGAATGTAAAAATGAAGCTAAAGTATTAGAATATCAACAACTTTGGTAACCTTCATGCCATGAGGAAGAGGGCTCAAGATCACCTTGATAGGGTCACCAGGAAAATTAGGGACTTTGGCTTTTCTAAAGAGCTCCGCTCGGAGGAGTCTCACGTGAGCAATGAGCTTGTTGAATGGGAACTTTGAGAGGAATTTTTTTGGAAGTAGAAGGCTTGAATAGACTGGCTTCAGGAAGGAGACAAGAACACTACATTATTCCACAAGTTGGTTCAAGCTAGGTGCAATAGAAATTTCATCTCCTCCTTGAGCGGCTCGAATGGGACTCATCTGACTAATTCCCAAGCTATTTCTAGAGAAGCCATCTACTTTTATTCTACTTTGTTCTTAGCTGGCCTACCTCCTTCTGCATGGGAATAACACACTGTGTTGTCATGTATACCCTCGGTGGTGACCTCAAGTATGAATGAGTCTCTTTTATGGCCTATTGTTATGGCTAAACTGGAAGGAGTGGTTTTTAGCATGAAGAGAGGCAAAGCTCTGGGGCTAGATGGATTCCTAGTGGAATTCTTTCAGGAGTTCTGGGATGTTATCAACTAGGACCTATTGGACGTGGTGTAGGAATCCTTTGTTAACAAGGAAATGTTGTGAGCTCTGAATGCTACCTTTCTTGTCCTAATTTTTAAGAAAGATCAGGTGAATTAGCTGAACCATTTTAGGCCCATTGCACTTTGCAATGTGGTCTATAAAATAATCACTAAGCTCATTACAAAAAGGCTAAAAGGCTACCTCCCCATGATCATCTCAGAAGAATAAGGGGGCTTTGTTGCAGGCAAATAGATTCTAGACGAGGTGGTTATTGCTTCAGAAACTATCCACTCTATGAGTACCTCTCAAGAAAAAGCCATGTTCATCAAGCTCAACTTAGCAAAGGCCTATGATAGGGCCAGCTGGAGATTCTTGCAAAAAGTGTTGTTGGCTTTTGGTTTTCATCAGAATTGGATCCAGTGGGAGCTGAGTTGTATTACCACACCTTCATATTTAGTCCTTATCAACAGGTAGCCCACCAAGCTTTTTGGTGCTTTTAGAGGCCTTCACCAAGGTGATCCACTTTCTCCTTATTTATTTATTATTCTAGCTGAGGGTCTTGGTAGGCTTATCAGGGCCTAGGTGTCCCAGAACAAGGTGCAAGGTTGGAAGTGGGGAGAGGACATAACCACTTCCCACTTGCAGTTTGTGGATGATACTATCCTTGCTGGGAGAGTGAGGATTAGGGAGGTGGATGCTTTTTGAAGCACCCTTGATGTGTATCTAGATGCTTCTGGGCAAAATATTAATGACCACAAATCCTCTAGTTTTTTCTTTAATAATCTCGAGCCTATTCAGAGGAGGATTGCGGCCATCTTGAGATTTCAAATTAAAGTTCTTCTAATCATCTACTTGGGGATTCTAATTATTGTGGGAAGGCAACCAAGATTATTCTGGTAGAATGTGCTTGAGAGACTCAAGCAGAGGGTAAGTCACTGGACTCACAGATGGCTCTCAATGGCTGGGAGGGTCACACTCCTACAATTGGTGATCTAGGCACTGCCTATCTATTGTTGCATGGTGCAAGCTGCCCCTATGTACTTTCTTAAGGAATTTGATGCCCTCTCATGCCAATTTCTTTGGAATGGTAACCTATAGAGTACCAAGTGGAATCTTATCAAATGGGATATGGTTTGTCAGCCTAAAAGAGATGGGGGGCTTGGATTGCATTTAGCTATCCTGGCAAGCCAAGCTCTTACTGCTAAATTATACTAGAGGTGGTGCTCTAATCAAGATCAGATATGGGCCTATATTCTATCTTTTAAATATTTTCCTAGTGTGGAATCTGTTGATATCTTTAGGCTGCCTTTAGAATGGGGAGGATCCATGGTGTGGCAGACTCTCAAATTGGGAGCGCAATTGGTCAAGTGTAGCCTATTTTAGATATGCCACAATGGAGTGAAGACTCTTTTTTGGGAAGATTCTTGGGATGGATCACCCCCACTCTTGTCCTCTCATCCACACTTACAACCTTTATGTGACACCTTTCATGATGCTAGATGGATTTCAGTCGCTCATTACAAGGAGGGATTCAATTTAGGCACAACTACTGGGTATAGATGGAAAAATTCCTCTGACTGGCATCTAGGGGGATCTAAGGAGGAACAACATGAACTAAATAAGATCCTTTCTTCTCGAGGGTATAGATCCTTACAAGGACTTGATGTTCTTGCGTGGGGAGGTGACTCTATCAGCCAATATTTGGTTTCAGTAGGATATGGAGCTCTGATGAAAGAAATGTTTGGTGAAATAAATTTCTTATGGGGGAAGAAAATATGGAGTAGCCTAACTTGGCCCAAATGTAATTTCTTTCTATGGATGCTAGTGTATAATAGATGCCTTACCTAGGACAACCTTTGCAAGCATGGGTTTTAAGGACCATCTAGATGTGTGCTTTTTTGTAAGAGTGAGGAGAATGGGTCACACCTTTTTTTCCTCTACCCCTTTGCTAAATAGATATGACACTTATGGTGGAGTGTGTGGGGCTATCCCTGCTAGCATGTGGCCTCACTCTCAAACTTTTGGAACCATTTAGGTAATCCTCCCTCCAAATCATCGATCTTGCAGAAAGCTTGGTTAGCTGGTCCTACATTTATCTTGTGGAATATCTGGCTCAAAAGAAATAGGTGCATTTTCTGTTAGACTCAGCAGGAGTGGAGCACCCTCTGGCAGAGAGTTTACAATTCATTATTTGAGACTCTCTTGGTGAAGGGTCATAGAGTGGATGAATTGGGAGTGGAAGATATTGCTATATATTCCTATCTTTTTGGGTACACTCAGCTACTCCCAGTATCATGCCACCCACATGGCTTGCACAAATAACTAGGCATTTACCTTAGCCTATTGATAGGATAGGGTGTTGGATGCCCCCTCAGGTTGGGATAATCAAAGTTAATACTGATGGCTCCTCCAAAGGTAACCCAGGAGATGCTGGCATCGGGGGAGTGGGCCGTAATAGTGAAGGTGAGATTCAATTTGTGTTTTCTATGTACAAAGGCTACCATACCAATAACCTCATGGAAGTGATGGCCATCTTGCAAGCAGTGCAACTATGCTGCCAGCATGGGTGGAAGCAAATTAGTTGTGAGTCAAATTCTCAGGTAGTGATTAACCTGCTTAATAGTCAAAATTTTCATAATGTTGACTGGCAGCTGGTGGGTGTAACCCAACAAGCTCTCTAGTTAAGCACGTCCTTAGATTTAGTGGTTTTCAAACATATTCCCTAAGAATGGAATGGGGTTGTGGACTGTCTTGCTAAATGGGCTTTTGAGCAAGGGACTAACTAGTGTATTTTAGACCAAAGGATGTTCCCTGCTGAGTTCTTGCAGAAGTTGGGTCATTTAGCTAACCAGGATAAAGCATTGTAACTATTGTTTTTGCCTTTCTGAATAAAATTTTTACCCCTTTTAGTTAAAAAAATCATTTCAAACAATACTACACTGATAGAAAAACAAAATCTTCCTAGATTTCAAGTTATGTTTTTTCACTCCTTTTGCTCACAAAAGTCACACCTCGCTAGATCCAAAAAAAATACAATAAGAAACTTGCCTAAATAGAATATATGATACCACTTGTAATGAAATTACTTAGATGTTCACATAAAATGATTATATAACACATATAATAAGTAAATATGAGAGATCACATAATAATAATTGACAATAGAGTAGAATACTAGATAAAATAGCAAATCCACTTCAAGGAAGCAACCTTCATAATAATACAATGAGTAGAATACTTAACATGATGATCAAAGACTAACCACTACCTCCTATATATAGTCTACTTATCCATGGTTATTCCATAGGTTGACTTAATTAAGAACATAAATAAATGTAACAAGAATATAAAATCAACCACACATATCCTAATACACAAAAAATGGTAAGGGTGTAGTAATGTCTGGTACTGCTACCTCTGCACCCCTTTCCTCCTACTCTACTCCCTATCATGATTGCCCAGTCTATTGTTACTTATGATGTGGTCTAAGCATCAACCTCATCACTAGTGTCCTTATTCCCCTCATCCCTTATGGCTATTTCACATGCCGAGACCATTACTTGGTCATCAATATTGGTGCCACCAAATGAGGTAATCCCATCTATCATGGTACTCATGCCATTAGATGTGGATCTTTATTACAAGTATAGTGTCCAACCACTTTTATACTCATTATAGATAGTGCAACTATGTCCCATCTTGGCCATGTAGTCATTATGTGCCTATATGGCTGCCACGCTATGTCTACACATCTTAATTTTTATAGTTTTGGCATATAGGACATAGCCCATGATACATAGTCTTCTCTCCATCTCTACACTTGAGGTGGCCTATCATCTACCACATGGGGCAACCCAAATAATTGAAACATGGAAAACCTCTCATTTATCCAAGCCATCAAAAATATGATCAATCCTATCAACTTTTTCCCTCTGACCAACACCTTATATAGATCATGTATGAGCTGGACCTAGATGATAGAGTTGAGATCATATAATGCACCCTCCTCTAGGATCATCCTTCTCAAGGCTACCATGAATAGTGGTACCTTTCCATCTGACTTATGACATATCACTTGTTTTATCACAAGTCCTATCATATGTTTTTAAATATCTAGAATCTATGATGCATATATATTAAACATACTAAATCTCCTACCCACCAATATTGTATCTAAGCCTATAGCCCACGTGGCTAAGTATCTCCTCTCCTCCAAGCTATCTAGTATACATGTAATCATTATTTCTCTTACTAATGATAGTCCTAAGATGTTATGCACATCCTCTAGAGTGATATCTAACTCTACAACATCCCCATCCACCTCTTATCATAAGGTGTTAGTCAGTCATTCCCAACATCCTAGGAACATGACTAATAGATCTATGCTTAGGGGAATCTTACACATTTTTTGCTATCCCTCTAACACCTTTAGATATTAGCCTAGTGTTGAGTTGTGGAGCTAAAAGCTACACCAAATGAACAAATTGCAAGGTTGTTGTATTTACATAGTCACTGACATCGATCAGGGATTGATTGGAGGCTACTGACGTCGGTTATGGATCGGCTGACATTGGTCATATGCAGGCAGATAGGGACCGACGTCAGTCACCTGTGCATTCTAGAAGTCTATTTTCATGGGATGAATAGAATGTTTGCATGATAAGTTTAACTATTAGTATTGAGTCCACATTTCTATTTTTGGTAGGACTAATTTGAACCTTTGATTAAGAGGTGTATTTAATGGTGGAGAATGCATAGATCATGATCCCTAATTTTATATAATAGGGATAGGTCTTCATAGCTTATGTAAGGGAAAAGGACATGTAATTGTGAAAGACAAAACTCTTGAGGGAAAGAGATCTTTACATCTGAGAGGTGTGGAAGAAAGAGATATTTCTTCATTGTATTTCCTTCTGGAAGAGTTTAATACAAGTTTTCATTGTTTCTTGTATCTCTTGTTCTTTGCTGATTCTAATTTCTAGTTACTTATTACTTCTAGTTTAATTCCATGTTTAGTTGCATACAATAGTAATCAATTATTCTTGTTAGATCCTGACAAGTGGTATCAGAGCAAGGTTACAGGTTCACCAAGTGATACCACTGACAAGTGGTATCAGAGCTTGGGTTCACTAACATGTGGTTTCAGATCTATTTAGTATGTGTTGATTATAGGTCACTCACAAGGGTTTCTATTTGAGTGGGAGTATAGCAATGGTAGAAGAAAGTAAACTAAGAATAGAGAAGTTTAACGGCAAGAATTATCAATTATGGAGGATGCAGATAGAAGATTATCTATATCAAAAAGATCTATACTTACTATTGGGTGGGGTTTCAAGCAAGCCCATAGATATGTAAGATGAAGAATGGAATGTTCTTAATAGAAAGGCTCTGGGATCCATAAGGTTGATCTTGGAATCTTCTATGATTTCCAACTTATCATAGGCAAAGACAATGGTAGAGTTAATGGATACTTTGGCAAATTTATATGAAAAGCCCTCAGCTTCAAATAAGGTATATCTTATGAAGCAATTATTTAATTTTCAAATGCAGGAAGGTGGATCTATATCTACTCATCTTAATTATTTCCATGCAATAGTAAATCAGTTAAATTTAATCAAAATAGTGAATTAAGGCTCTCTTAATTTTATGCTCTTTACCTAAAAGTTGGCATAGTTTGGTAATGGCAGTTAGTAATACTACATCTACTACAAATATCTTGAAAGTAGATGATGTTGTTAGTGTAATCTTGAATGAAGATATTCATAGGAAAAGCACAAGTGAAACATCAGGTAATGCTTTAAGTGTTGAAAGCAGGGGAAGGAAAAAAGAAAAGGGCAAGCAAGGGAGATCAAGGTCCAAGTCAAAGATGAGAAGTAGATCCAAATCCAGAAATGGAAGGAAAATAACCTGTTGGAATTGTGGAAAGATAGGGCATGCAAAGAAAGATTGCTAGTTGAAGGTTAAAGAAGAAAATTAGAATGAAGGTAATGAAGAAGCAAAATTTGTAGGTATTGTTGCACAAGATGTTTTTACACTTTCTTTAGATAATAGAATAGAATCTTAGGTTGTAGATTTTGGTGCCTCTTTCCATGCTACCCCAAATAGAGAATTTTTCAATGATGATGTCTAGGGGGATTTTGTAAAAGTTTATTTAGGGGATGATGAGCCTTGTAAAATTGTTGGCAAAGGAATTGTGTAGCTGAAATTGCAGAATGGCAACACATGGGTGTTGAAGGATGTCATGCATGTACCCATCCTGAAGAGGAATCTAATTTCTATAGGAAAGTTAGGGGATGAGGGTTACACAGTAACTCTCACAGCTGAATCTTAGAAAGTTTCCAAGGGTGCATTTGTATTAGCTAGAGGTAAGAGAGTAGGTACTCTCTATTTATGTAATTGTATTACTGATTATTCTCCTTCTGTATTATCTACTTCAGATGTAGATGCAAAGTTGTGGCACTTTAGGCTTGGCCACATGAGTGAGAAGGGAATGAAAGTTCTTAAGTCAAAAGGTAAGCTTTCAGATTTGAAAAGCATAGATCTAAATATTTGTGAGCATTGTATTTTTGAGAAATAGAAGAGAGTGAGATTTCTCAAAATTGGGTCAACAAAGAAGAAGCACAAGTTGGAGTTTGTTCACACAGACGTGTGGGGACCAGCTCAGGTAGCTTCTATTGAAGGATCATAGTATTATGTTTCTTTCATTGATGATGCTACAAAAAAGGTATGGGTTTATTGCATAAAGAAGAAATATTATGTTTTCGACACATTTAAGAAATGGAAAGCTTTGGTTGAGAATGAAGCAGGTTTGAGATTGAAGTGCCTTAGATTTGACAATGGTGGTGAGTACTACAGCAATAAATTCAATAGGTATTGTTCTATGAGTGGAATACACAGGGAAATGATGGTTCCAAGGACACCTCAATAGAATGGAGTTACTAATAGGATGAATAGAATAATATTAGAGCGTGCACGGAGTATGAGGTTGGATGCTAGTTTGCCCTTATAGTTTTGGGTAAAAGCTATAGACACTATGGTTTACCTGAATAATAGAGGACCCTCTACTACTCTGGATGGTGGAATTATAGAAGAGGCTTGGATAGGTAAAAGGTAAATCTTTCATTTCTTAGAGTTTTTGGTTTTGAAGCTTTTATGCACATTGATAAAGAAAATAGAAATAAGCTAGATGCTAAATCTATGAGGTGCACTTTTATTGGTTATGGCTCTAGAGATTTTGGATTCCAGTTGTGGAATTTAGGAACTAACAAATTTATTAGAAGCCATGATGTTGTTTTCAATGAGAAGGTGATGTACAATGATCAACTCAAGAAGCTGAATAATTTTGAGTAAAGCAATGTTGATTTGGATGAGGTGATGATCCAAAATGGGCTCATGGGTAAACAAAATCACACATAGGAAAACATAGGTACTGACGTTGGTCAGGCAAGAACCGATGTTGGTCATACAAGAACTGACATCAGTCAGACAGTGATTGACATTGGTAAGATAGGAACTGATGTCGGTCATGTGGAACTAACTTCAGTTAGGTGTAGACCTAGAGATGACTGAGATCAGTCACTAACAAAGAATTTGGGTAGACAACAAGTAGTGAATGAGTCTCATATGCCCATAAGAAGGTTAAAAAGGGTAAGTAAACCTCTAATTCATTATTCCCCTTCATTATTCTACTTATTTGTCACTGATAGTGGAGAACCAAAGAGTTTTGATGAAGCAATGTAGGTAGAAACCCATAAATAGTGGGAGCTTGGCATGAATGAGGAAATTGATTCCTTAAAAGAGAACCAAATGTGGGATTTGATTGAGTTACCAACTAGATAGAGAACAATAAAAAAAATGGGTTTACAAGTTAAAAGGAAGGTGAGAATGGACAAGTGAGAAATAAGGCCAAGTTGGTAGTAAAGGGATTTGCACAGAAACCAGGTATTGATTTTGGTGAAATTTATTCTCCTGTAGTAAAAATGACTTCTATTCAAACTGTATTGTCTTTAGTTGCTATTGAGGATTTACATCTTGAGAAGCTTGATGTCAAGACAAAATTTCTTCATGGAGATTTGGATGAATAAATATATATGGATCAGCCAGAAGGTTTTGAGGTCAAAGGTAAGGAGAAGCTTGTGTGTAGGTTGAAGAAAAGCTTATATGGTCTTAAGCAAGCTCTTAGACAATGGTATTTGAGATTTGGCAGGTTTATGACTGAGCATGGTTTTAGTAGATGTCAATCTGACCATTGTGTGTATTTTAAGAGATTGGATAATGGTAGATATATTATCCTGTTGCTGTATGTAGATGATATGCTTGTTGTAGGTTCACACATGAAAGATATTACTGAGCTTAAGGTAAAATTAGCTCACACATTTTCCATGAAGGATTTGGGAGTAGCAAATAAAATCCTTGGCATGAGTATTAAGAGAGACAGGAAAAATCATAGTTTGATTTTGTCTCAAGAGGATTATGTGAACAAGGTGTTGGAGAGGTTCAATATGCAGCATGCAAAACCGGTAAGCACACCTATGGCTAGACACTTCAAGTTGAGCAAATAACAGTGTCCTAATTCACATGATGAGGTAGAGTACATGAGTAGAGTTCCATATGCTTCCACAGTTGGAAGTTTAATGTATGTAATGGTATGTACTAGACCTGATATTGCCCAAGCAGTTGGAGTTGTTAGTAAGTTCATGGCCAATCTAGGAAAGGAATACTGGAAAGCAGTTCAGTGGATTCTCAGATATTTGAGAGGGACCAGTAGTAGGCATTTATACTATGGAGGGTCAAACACTTCTCTACATGGATATGTAGATGTGGATATGGCAGGTGACTTGGATGGTAGGGGAAGCACCACAGGATATGTGTTCACTATTGGTGGAACAATAGTTAGCTAGATTTCAAAGTTGCATAGGGTTGTTTCCTTGTCTACTACAGAGGCTAGCAAAGAAATGATATGGATGACATGGTTCATGGAAGAGTTGGGAAAGGAGAAAGAGAGTTGTAGATTGTATAGTGATAGTCAAAGTGTAATTTATTTGGCAAAGAATTCAGCCTTTCATTCAAGAACCAAACATATACAACTTAGGTACCACTTCATTAGACAGGTATTGGAGGATGGTGAGTTTAAGCTAGAAAAGATCCATACAGATAAGAACCCTACTGATATGTTAACAAAGCTGGTAACAAAGGAGAAGTTGAATCTTCATTCAAATTTTGTTGGTCTTCAAGATTGAGCTTGAATATGGAGAAGATAGAAGATGTTGTTTTACAGGTACAAGTGCAGTTGTTTATCTCCAAGTGGAAGATTGTTGAGTTGTGGAGCTAAAAGCTACACCAAATGAGCAAATTGTAAGGTTGTTTTATTTACACAGTCACTGACATCAGTCAGGGATCGACTAGAGGCTACCAACATCGGTTATGGATCGGTTGATGTCGGTCATATGTAGGCAGAAAAGGACCGACGTCAGTCACCTGTGCATTCCAAAAGTCTATTTTTGTGGGATGAACAAAATGTTTCCATGATAAGTTTAACTATTAGTATTGAGTCTACATTTCTATTTTTGGTAGGACTGATTTGAACCTTTGATTAAGAGGTGTATCTAACGGTGGAGAATGCATAGCTCATGATCCCTAATTTTATATAATAGGGATAGATCTTCATAGCTTGTGTAAGGGAAAAGGACATGTAATTGTGAAAGAGAAAACTCTTGAGGGAAAGAGATCTGTACATCTAAGAGGTGTAGAAGAAAGAGAGATTTCATCATTGTATTTCCTTTTGGAAGAGTTTAATACAAGTTTTCATTGTTTCTTGTATCTCTTTTTATTTGTTGATTCTAATTTCTAGTTACTTATTACTTCTAGTTTAATTCCGTGTTTAGTTGCATACAACAGTAATCAATTATTCTTGTTAGATCCTGACACCTAGCTCTATCACCTATGATCAAATGCTCTAGTAGACTCTATATCCAAGGCACTTCTATGAATCTCCAAAACCTAGGTCATCCCTACAAACAAGAAACAACAAAAGATGTATTAGATCCTCCATGCAATGTATAATCACAATACATTATTTTTACAATTTTAATTAAAAATAAACCTAAATTACTTTAATTCACTCATTTATACCTATCTTTAGCCTATTCAGTCCTTTTCCTCCTTAGTCATTTTAGGCCATTATAGCCTTCTTTCAACTTTTTACATGCATTTCCATTCCATTATGGTTCTTTGATCATCCTAGTTTGACCAAAATTTCTTGATCTTTTCTTTGGTTGACTTAAAAATCTAAGTCAACCCTCTTTTTTTGCCCTCCCTAGTACTACATTATCACTCTAAACATTTTAGATTAGTTGGCAAACTATACTAGGTTAGCAGTCTATAAAATGTGTAGGGTCGGCACATACCTACTAGGTTGGTAGTGTGGATTTTGCTTATTTTCAGCCTACTAGTTTGAATAGGTTGACCCAGTTGTTTTTCACTACCAACCCTTTGCATTTTCTTAAAAAATGCCTTTTTGCATTTTTTTCTAATTACTTCAAACCTATTTGCCCAATTGGTTTTTCCTACCTATAAAGTCTGATTTTGATTCATTTCAACATCTAGAAATGCTAAAAATTATGTTTTTTATAAAAATACACTTAATTTAATTAAATATTGAAAAACTAGCTTAAGATTCATAGTTGTATACCTTTAGTGCACCTGTTGCCATTCTTGGAGCTCCTCCTCATCTATCCTATTGTCTCCTCACCATCCTATCTCATTTGGTCTCGAGATCTCTTTTTCTCTCCTTCACAAGTCAAAATAACCAAATGAATTCTCTTTCCCCTATTTAAAAACTCTTTTCAAGATTCAAATTCTTTAATTATTTTCCTACTGATTCCTTATTTTGCCTATATCTTTATTTATACTCATCCATTTTTAAAACCATAAAATGCATTAGATTTTTGATGATGTAGAAAATCTTTCCCACTATCATATGCCTATATTCCAAAAGTTTTGATTTTTGGCTATTTTCTACACTAACTTCTACAAGTTTGCCTAGTGTTCTTCACATTGAACACCTTCACATCTCTTGCAGTCTACTTATTTATCTATAACATTAAGGTAAGTAAAGTTATTTGTTTTACAATTCTATCCTTTTATTTATCTTATTTTTTGCTTACTAAACTTTACTTAGCATCAACATTGTGTGTTATCATGTTCTACTTCTTGAAGCACCATCTCATGTTGTAATTATGTGAAATGTGATGAGTTTCAAGTGGGGAATATGTATACACATAATATTTTTATATTTTATTGATTACTAATACTTTGTATCTTAAATTAATGCATCGATTCTAAATCTCTCTGAGTGCATGCCTTAAAGGGTACATCGAGAAAGGGGTGAGAAGACCATTGGTGCTTCATAAGATTATTTTCCCTTTTAACACCTACCATATACATAATTTTCTCCTAAAACCATTTAACCTAAGATTATTATTCTCATTTGTACCCATTCTAGTCATTTGTCATGCTTTATCCTCCTTGTTCTTGCTTTGACCCCCTTTCACTAGTTGACTATACTAGATCGACTGGTTTGACCCTGTACAGTTTTCATCCTCTGATTATTGTATAAGGTCAACATGGCTGACCATGTACTATTTAGGGTATTTTTCACTTTTAGTTTCATTATCACTTCAACCAACCTAGATCAAGACCTGGTGAATTATCTTTCAAAAGCATACAGGGTTGACTAAGTCAACCCTATATAGTTGACATATTTAGAAGGATTTAAATAAAGATATACCTATATATACAAGTTAATTTCCAACAATTTGTAATAAGAGAAGAAAATAAGAATAAGTGTGAACTAACATCTATATATTTACCATTCTAATTGAGGAATAAATCTTAGGGTTCCATACTTTATTTGGAGATATGGATCTTGTCTTGTGGAAAAGTCTTTTGGATGCATAGATAGATTGTGTAGCCTAGAGTTAATTTGTCTTTGTTATCCTTACATACCAAAACAATCTCTTACAAAACACCTTGGCCAAGGGAGAGATTGAAGCTCAATGGGTTCATATTCAAGGTAAGTATTCATAAATTTATTTATCCTTTATAATAATAGATAGATAATGGATTTGTGCTTCTCTTGCATGCATTAAGATTCCATATAAATTGATGTGAGTATATTTATTTTATACATGTTTAGTTTAGTTTTTTTAATTTCTGACGCCCACTTTGTGCCACAAGTTTTGGTGTGCACTAGATTATATTTACTTTCTTGTTTATTAGAATAGAGTGAACATTAAACCTAGGACTCTTTTAGGGTTGTTTATTGAATACATTAGATTGTATGCTTTGAAAACATTCCTAGCATGGTGTATTATGACAAGTGATCCCATAATAAAGTCTAGTGGATCCCCATATTGGTCATGCTCCTACTTAACAAATGTATTCCTAATTGTAAGTGTAGGTATGTTCTGTCTTCTTCGAGATAGGATTGATTTATAGACATGATACATTTTTGATTGCATACAAAAGTGTGACACATGTGTGTATGTAAAAATATATTAATATGTCATCTATAAACATGGAACTAAAACATAGATGCCAAAGATACAATAGAAGATTTAGGTGCCAAAAATAGTTTGGATTTTTGAATTTTTTAAATATTTAAATAGAAAATCTATAATATGATTCCATCCAATGGATGGTAATACATGTTTCCCTACTATAAACTTAGTGTAATAATCTGTGATTCTACCGAGGATCATGTATATGTGCAATATCTATCATTATAGTATCTATGATACTCTGCATATGTAAAATAGGACTATGTGGTCTAGGAGAGATAGTAGGACAAATAAGAGTAGGGGTTTGGGGAACCCATTGTTGAGTGTTATGTTCTTTCTTTTAAATAGTAGTAATAAGTGCATGTGTAGGTGATATTTATGTTTGAAAATGGTGTGTAGTATAATTAGTAATTTATATCATGGTTCTTTGGTAGGTTTGTATTGGTATTATTACTTCACATGACATTGTAACTTTAGTTGATTACATTTATTTCTATAATGTATGTTTAAATATGGTAAATTGTAAAATGGTATGAGATATGTCAATTTAATTAAATTCAAAATGTTTTAAAAATGAGGCAATCATCATGTGCAATGAAAACTAGATGGAAATAATAAATTTAGTATAGAGAGATAGTATGATAAATGGTCTAAGGCATCAAAATAACATTGTTCAGACTAACAGATAAGAAATTTGGTATAAAGAGATAGTGTATGTGACCCTTTTGACAAAGTGAAGGTTTATAAGTTGAAGATATATCCATGATATGTATCTTCAAAGTGTACAAGATTGAGGTGCCATATAATTTATAATTAGTGTCTACACTAATTACTTTTCAAAAAGGATAGTTTATACATATCTTGTATTGTAGTCCATGAGAGGCATATTATAAAATAAATTGTATTTTATTTCATGATTTTTTATCATAATAATTTTGAAAAAAGATTGATTTATATGTGGGCTTGAATTTTCCTCAATAGGCTTACATTTTTAGAGGTTGGATAATATTTTTTCCTATTCTTATAATTGTAGTGTCTGGGATAGAATTTATACCATGAATAAAAAATTTCTAAGGAAGAATCAATTCAAACATGCCAAAGACTATTTTATGTATGAACTTGTAGATCCATTGATAATGAGCAATTGTAGATACTAAAATTAAACTAATAAGTGCTTGATAATGTTTAATCTTGATATATGTAACTTACTTTACCTATACTCATTTCCACTCACCTAAATATTTGCCTTCACTATTATACTCACTATCTTAAAAATGAATATAATATCATTTAGATAGTCCTATTGATCAACATTTTTCTTATAAACCTCTTTCAAACTAGTTCCAATAGTATCTAAACTTTTGGGATAGTAGTGTATTAGGTTGGACATATTCACATTGTGGTTCTTTCTACTAGTGTACCCATGTCTCCTATGCTCCAATGATCACTTTTTGAATCTCAAGACGTGTCATAATGGATATCCCACACTTTTATCAAGGTAAGTTAAAGGAAATATTTCAAATTCACCACTAAAAATCACATAAAGACTACTCAATATTACACTTGATAACTGACAATATTATAAGAATTGCAATTGAGCAAAAGAGCACTAATCTTTCCAACTCTAATTCTAATTTATTCAAATAGTCATAGAACAAGTTTGAAGTTATTTTACTACATGCCAATGGCATCCATTTTTAGTTATTCAAGTTAATTTACTAGTTCCATTCATGTAGCAAGCATCAATATCCATACACTCACTCTAGGAGGGAGAACTACATCTTAAGGCCTTTTTATGGTATGTAGGTAACACTCAGATTATTTGGGATTTTTTGAGGATAGTTCAACTATTCCCCTTCCCATCTCCACCCTTTTGCATTTTATATCTATTGAATTTTTTTGAAAGAACAAGGGTTTAAAATTTACAATTATTCTAAGTGAAAAATTACAACATGCACAATCAAAAAACTCACAAATAGGCTTAGGTAATCAGATTGAGAAATTAACTACATAGTCAACACAAACATGAGCACATTCAATGGACAAGGCTATAGTGCATTATTTTCCACTATCTTCAAAAAATTATTATTTTAGATATGACACAGTTCAAAGATAAATATTATTATTTCTAAAACAACAAATGACATGCAAAATTAACATACATATAGTTTGAACTAAATTCATTTGATTCTTGTAAATTTACCATTTATAGCTCATTTCAATTTCTATATTTTAATTTATAGTATTTATATTCTATATTACAAATTAATTTCAAAATTTTAAATCAAATTAATCTATTTTAATTAAGTTAAACACTAGCACAAAAACTAAACACTCATAATTTAAAATTCAACCTAAAACATGTACGGATGCTATAGCTATTAGTATATGTTTTAACATTGCTCCATGATATCAAAGGTATATATTTCAAACCCTGAATTCTTTTATGCCTTATCCTAATATTCTGAATGAGATTTAGTTTTTAATAAAAATAAAAATAAAATAGTTATCATTAATTTATATTAATAAATTTCAACCTTCTTATGTTCACTGCAAAATCAATGTTTGAAGATTTATTTTTAAATCAAAAAATAAATAAGATATTAGAAGAAACTATAATAAAAATAATGTTTACCAAATTCAAATTATAAATATTATTTATGTATTTTGTTTTTCTCCTTCTATCTAATTTCTTCAAACATTGTCTTGACATGAACATGAATAAGGAAAACAAACCTCTCAAAGATTTCACTAATTAAAATTGGCTTAACATAAAATAAAAATTTTAAGAAATGTTTTGTTTCTAGATTCTCCATATATTTGAATCTCAAATTTAAAATAATAATAATAATTAATTATGGTATTTTATAACTAAATTTTTTTAATCTTTACATATATTCACTTGTCTTGAATGACACTTGGTTACTTAAGGTATTGATTTTTATCAACTCAATTCCTAGGAACCTTTTTCAAATAGCTTAAGAACTGGTAAATTGTCACATTTATGGGAGCACTCATACATATAGACTATTTTTCCAACCAATGCCTTTCAATTCCTTTCTTGATTCTTGAAGGACATTATTTATCTATGAGAATGTTTGTACAATGTCTCCAAATAAATATGTGCACTTTCAAAAAAATAGCCATAGATAATATGTAACCCTCTATCTCATAATCTTGGATCTACTAATAGGTGGTGACTTCAAATTTTATAGTATCCATCATTTATTAGACCATGTCCTTGAATATATATCAAGTTATCAACTTTTAATTTTTTTACTTTAAATTAGTGATCATAAACAAAGATAATAACTTTTAGGTTTTAGTCACAAAGGATCTGAGTGTCTCAATAAATGGTTTAGATCTTATTCTTATTCCATTAAAGGCCTCTAAAATGAGTTACATATCAGAGTTGTTGCTAGAATCTGGATAATGTGAATGTAATGGAGACATGATCACATGAGATGAAGCTAGTGCACATCACATAGATGCTAAAGCAATTTGAAATTATACAAGAAGATAAATTGCACAAGACAAATAGGAGAAAACCTAATATTTTATTAACATAAGATGGCCAAAGTGAAGAATACATATAGGAGAGCATGTAAGTAACTCCTCCACAAAAGGTGGTCAAAGCACCCCAAGAATAGACCATAACTCCTGCATGAAAGGTGGTGATAAGGTGATAAGAATAGAGAAGTAACTCCCATACCTAAAATAGCCAGTTAAAGGAGTTACTTATGACATTCTTATGACACCTATGACACATATATGACACACATCTCCACATAAGCTAGCCTATCTCATGAATGTAGGAAAACTCCATGTAAGCACAAATATATAATTTCCCTAATTAAATAATAGGGAAAAATAAAAACCTACACTAATACCCCCCCCCCCCATAAGTGCAGCTTAGGTGGGTAGTGTGGAAATATAAAATGGGTCCCAACAACTAGGCCTAATGAGGTACCCACG
This sequence comes from Torreya grandis, assembly GCA_037957365.1. NCBI lineage: Eukaryota > Viridiplantae > Streptophyta > Pinopsida > Cupressales > Taxaceae > Torreya > Torreya grandis. The sequence continues at coordinate 1,398,495 of JARHVA010001129.1, forward strand.
TACAAATGCAATCTCCCATGAGATAGAGAAAAGGAGAAAACTCGTAGGAAAAACTCCCCCACAAAAGAGAGACATAAAAGAAATGAAGATGCTAGAAGGCCCCCCCTAAAGATGATGTTGCTATAGATGTAGACCGCACCCCAAGAAGAGCTCGTAGATGAATGAACTTGCTCTTAGTGAAAGGTTTGATGAAGATGTCTGCAACCTGCTCTAAATACTAGAAAAAGATTAAGTCAATGACCTAACTATGAATAAGCTCCTGAATGAAATGCATGTGAATCTCTATGTGCTTGGTCCACTAGTGTTAAACTGGATTCCTAAAAATCTGAATGGTACTTTGGTTGTCACAATAAATGATGGTGGGCTACCTGATAGGAATGTTAAACTCAAAAAGAATCCCCTAAAGCCAAATAGCCTTAGTAGTTGCATTAATAGCTCCCCTATACTCTACCTATGTGGATGATATAGCAATAGCATTCTGCTTCTTGCTAGACCAACTAATAGGACTAGAACCTAGAGAGAAACTATAACTAGAAGTGGACTTGCAAGTCTATGAATCGCCAGCCCAGTCTGAATCTATATATCCAACCAAGTCAACCTCTATGCCAAATATTTAATGAATCTCATATCTATGTGAACCCTGTATGTAATGCAAGATCCTCTTAGCTTCTTTTTAATGTAGCTCATGAGGTTCTTGCATAAATATGGAGACAAGTCCCACTGTATATGATATGTCAGGAATGGTGTGAGTTAAGTTGATGAGACTACCAACAAGTTGTCGATACCAAGTGACATCAACCAATGGTGAAGAATATCTAGCCTCCAGCTTGACTCCTAATAGAAAGGGAGTCAGAGATGGCTTGCAATTAGCCATGTGAAACTGAGCCAATAAGTCAAGAGCATACTTAGAATGTGCAAGAGAAATCCCTAAATCTGATAGTGAGATCTCAATGCCAAGGATGTAGTGCAACAAACCCAAGTCTATCATCTCAAATATATCTTGGAGAGATTCCTTCACCACTGTAATAGCCGATGAAGAACTTCTGGTGATCAAAAGGTCATCAACATATAGAAGCAAAATTAGGAGTGAATCATCTTGCTATAAGAAGTAGACATTGGGTTCAAAATGGCACCTAGTGAAACCCGCTATGAGAAGGAAGGAATCCATCTTGGCATACCATGCTTGAGGGGCCTATTTGAGGCCATAGATATATTTCCTAAGTCTACATACTAAGGAAGAATCTTGAATAAATCTTGGTAGTTGCTCCATGTATATCTCCTCTTTTAGGTCTCTGTGAAGAAAGGCACTCTTCACATCCATCTGGTGCACATCTCAACCATGTGTTGTGGCAATAGCCAAGGTGAGTCGAATAGAAGTCATCTTTGTAATGGTTGCAAAGGTCTCTAAGTAGTCAATGCCTACCACCTGTGAGAAACCCTTAGCAACTAATCACACCTTGTACTTATCAATAGACCCATTTGCTATAAACTTGGTCTAATATATCCACCTACATCGAACCATCTTTCTTCCCTTAGGAAGTGAAGTCAAATCTCAAGTGTGATTTTTGATTAAGGAAGAATATTATTCCTCCATAGCACTATCCCACTCAAGTACCCCTGATTCCTCTCAAAAAGTCTATGGATCTAAAACTGAAGTAAAGAAGGCATGTGGATCTCTCTAAAAAATCCCCCCTAGTATGTCTATCATCTTCAAGATCTCCTACCCAAGTGCCAGCACTCTCAAGTGTTTGTCTAGCCCAAAGTGGCTTGGAAGTGTGTGAGTCAGGTGCTAACTCCTCATCCTTTGACTGACTAGAGGTGGATGACTCTGCATCACTACCCTCACTGTCTGAACTTGAAGAAGAATATGTCTCTGGCTTAGGAACCTGTTGTGGTTAATCTGAATCTAACGAGGAATCATCATGAAGAAGTAGATCCAATGAGGGAGAAAAAGTGTCAAGTGTTGAGTCTTTATGACTCTCCTGAAAGTGGACACTTCTCTCAATGAACAACTCATGAGTGGTTAGGTCTAGAAGGTGATACCCCTTAATACCATCTGGATATCATATAAAGATGCAAGGCTTGGATTGATGTTCCATAGCTTTGCATTTCTTCTTTGATATGCGGGCCATGGTTTGGGATTTGAAAACCCTAAGGTGCTCAACATCAGGTTTTCTTTTATGCCAAGCTTCAAAGGGTGTTATCCCTTTCAAAGCTTTGTGAAAAACCCTATTTTGAATGTAACAAGCACAATTGATGGCTACAGCCTAGTACTATGGTGCTAAGGATTTGGAGTGAATCATACAGCTACCCATCTCTTTTAAGAACCTATTTTTGCATTCTACAACCCCATTCTATGAAGGACTATAAGTGACTATGCACTGCAAATCAATCCCCTATGTGGTGCAAAACTACTCAAACTTATTGCTGACATACTCCCCTCCATTATTAGTTTGAAGAACCTTGATAGATTTCTCACTCTATTTCTCAACAAGAGCCTTAAAGTCTAGAAAATTTTCAAACACTTTAGACTTTTGTTTGAGAAAATATATCCAAGTGTACCTAGAGAAATCATCAATGAAAGTGAGGATGTACTTGACCCTTGTGAAAGATGGTTTGGGAAAGGGTCTTGATACATCACTATGGACTAACTCCAAAGGTTGTGAAGCCCTTAAAGCTTTTCCTTTGTCAAATTTTGCTTCGGGATGCTTCCCAAGGGAGCACCCTTCACAAAGTCCTTTGAGAATTGGACACAAGGCAAGATAATGACCATGTCATGTTTGCAAAGTTAATCAAGGTAGTGGTAGTTAAGGTGGCCAAACTGCTCATGCCATAATTTGCTAACTTCATCTGAATGAGTCAACAATGCTATTGGAGAAGAATCAGGTGCAAAATGTGAGAAGGTGTCTAACCTTGCTTGGTGATCTACCCTACCCACTACCACTATAGTATCACTATGCAACTCCATGATAGCCACTAAATTTGGTGAAAACTCAACTCTCATGCCTCGACCAATGTGAGTGATTCGGTACACTGATAGGAGATTGGTTGAAAGAGAAGGGACACTTAGAACATTATTGAATGATCCTCCTTCCATTTCAATTGACCCTCTCCCTACAACAAAAATTGATGTGTCATCACCCAAACTAATTAAAGTCATGATACAAGGCTCTAAAGATGAAAACTCAACTAGTGAAGAGCCCATGTGGTGAGAAGCACCCGAATCAATGACCCATGATGTTGTATAAGTTGTAGTTGCTATAAGGGCCTTGCCCTTTTCTTTCTCCTTACCCTTGCTTTTTGCCTTGGTAGAATCTTGGGTAGATGAATTCTACTTGATGGACTCAGGAACACTTATGTTGTGCTTCTCTAGAAGATGACTTAGGTGGTCTATTTGTTTCTTCATGCATTTGTGTTCATCATGCCTTGTCTTCTTACAATAGGTACACTTAACCTTCTCCTTCTTAGGTTTAGCATTGGAGGAGGAAGTCTCAGTTTGTTTTTGGTAGGATTGTTGTTTTCTTTCTTCTTCTCTTGGTCCTTGTTCTTTTTCTTCTTCTCCTTTGTTGAAGTCTTATCTTTACCATTTTTAGCTATCAAAGCTTGGGGTTGAGTAGACTTCATTGTGCCCATTTGAATTAGCTTATCTTGCTTCCTAGTCAAGTTGGCAATGAATGAATCCAAAGAAGGCATTTTCCATGTAGTGCCAAGGGCATTTTTTATGGCATGAAAAGTGGAGACAAAGACTGAAGAGCTTGGACCTAACTTAGAGAGAATAGAAAGGATGAGTTAATCATCTTTCTTCTCTATCCCACATTCTTTCAATTTCTTTCTAAGGGCCTTAAACTTAGTGAAGAAGTCCTGTAGGGTGTCAAAGTTTCTAGGACTTAGACTTATGAGTTCATTTTCAAGCTCATGACCTCTCATCTCATCAAGCTTCCCAAATAAGGTTTCTAGAGTGTCCCATATGTCTTTGGGAATCTTAGAGGTTTCTAAATGGAAGAAAAGTTTTGGAGACACAAACAAGCTCCGTAATCCATAAGCTTCATCACTATAGTTGTACCACTTGACCTTTTCAGCATCAGTGATGGGTTTTACTTCAGTACCCATGGTGATCCTATACAACCCTTTGCTTCTAAGAATGATTGAAATTTTAACCTTCCATTCATGATAGTTAAAGGGTGTTAGGGGTTTAAGTTGAAAAGAATCCATTTTAAGCTAAAATTGAGGTGAATTTGTGTTGATTGCAAGTTGTGAAATTATGTAGAAAGGAGAATGAAAGCAAAGATTACAAGTGCTAAAAATCAATTACACCCCCCAAAATGTTGATCCCCCACCAATATGCAAGTGCATGCTCAAAAGGTGTCAAGCTCAGCTGACAATGTGTCTTAGAGCAATCAGTGCAAGACTTTAAGCAAACAGGACGTTAGACTCAGCTGAAAATGCATCCTAGGAGACCCAATTTTTTAGGCACTTTATAAAATAGTGTGTTTTTAACAAATAACAAGCCTAAACTATGGAGAATTGAAATACAAACACTTTTTCAATAAATGGAACCCGAATCTGAGCTACCATTTGCAAAATATTAAAGATTCAATTTCTCGTAAACTAGTGTTTTTGCAAAAAAACACTAAAACATTAAAAAAATGCCTATTTTGAGAGAGAAAGTGGCCTTCCAACCACTTGTTGGACTCAAAATGGAGTGAGGAATCCAAAGGAGGTCTTTGTGAGGGGGAATTGGCCCCCTACCAACCTGAGCATCACCTTTCGTCTTAGACAAGTGAAGATACAAGTTTAAATTAAAACCCCCAAATTATCAAATTGTCTAAAATACTTAATATGTTAGGAACTACTGAGTAAAATTGATTACTTTTGTATAAGCAACTAAACACGAAATTAAACTAGAAGTAATAAGTAACTATAAATATGAAATAAAAAATAAGAGGAGATACAAGAAACAACTAATTTTGTATTAAACTCTTCCATAATACAATGAAGAAATCTCACTCTTCCCACACCTCTTGGGTGTACAATATTTCTCTCTCAAGAGTTCTCTCTCTCAATCAATTACAACCAACTCAATAACTGAGTTGTTATTTCCTTCTCTTCAATAGATCTTCTTGATCTTGCACCTTGCAGATCTAATTAATCTTGCTTACTACTTAATTACAATACATGCCCCATGGGTCTCTTAAATAGGATCCAAGGCATATAATAATTAGAAAATCAGACTCAAGAATAAATTAGTCTTTACATGCAAACACTCTGTACTCCTAAAATTAGACTAAATCTAATTCTGGAAATGCATCCAAATACATGCACATAGGTGACCGATGCCGGTCGCTGTCGATCTGCATATGACTGACATCAACCGATCCATGACTAATGTCAGTCAATTATGATCCATGCCTGACTGATATCAGTGATACTATCGACACCAGTTACTGGTTAAGCCCAACAACCTCCACATGAGCTCAATAGTGAAGCTTTTAGCTCCACAACTCAACAATCTCCCACTTAGAGATAAATAGTTGCACCTGTACCTATACAACATCTCTGTCTTATTTCTCTAGCTTGTTTCTCCCTCTTCAAGTTCAATCTTGAAGACCAAAATAATTTGAATGAAGATTCAACTTCTCCTTTGTTACTGGCTTTGTTAACATATCTATAGGGTTCTTATCTATATGGATCTTTTCCAGCTTCAACTGTCCATCCTCCAATACCTATCTAATGAAGTGGTACCTAAGTTGTATATGTTTTGTTCCTGAATGAAAGGCTAAATTCTTTGCCAAATGAATTGCACTTTGACTATCACTGTACAATCTACAACTCTCTTGCTCCTTTTCCAACTCTTCCATGAACTGAGTCATCCATTTCATTTCCTTGCTAGCCTCTATGACTGTAATGTATTCTACCTCTATAGAAGATAGGGCAACAACCTTCTACAACTTTGAAATCTAGCTAACTGCCATTCCACCAATAGTGAACACATATCCTATGGTGCTTTTCCTGCCATCCAAGTCACCTGCCATATCCGAATCTACATACCCATGTAGAGAAGTGTTTGACCCTCCATAGCATAATTGCCTACTGTTGGTCCCTCTCAGATATCTAAGATTCCACTAAATGACTTTCTAGTGCTCCTTTCCTGGATTGGCCATAAACTTGCTGACAACTCCCACTACTTGGGCAATATCAAGTCTAGTACATACCATAACATACATCAAGCTCCCAACTACTGAAGCATATGGAACTTTACTCATGTACTCAACCTCATCATGTGATTTAAGACACTGTTCTTTGCTCAGCTTGAAGTGTCCAGCCATAGGTGTGCTTATCAGTTTTGCATCCTACATATTAAACCTCTCTAACACCTTATTCACATAATCCTCTTGAGTAAAAATCAAACTATGATTTTTTCTGTCTCTAAAAATAATCATGCCAAGGATTTTCTTTGCTGCTCCTAAATCCTTCATGACAAATGTGTGAGCTAATTTTACCTTTAGCTCAGTAATTTCCTACATGTGTGAACCTGCAACAAGCATATCATCTACATACAGTAACAAGATAATATAACAACCATTATCTAATCTGGTAAAATAAACACAATGGTCAGATTAACATTTACTAAAGCCATGCTCTATCATAAACCTATCAAACCTCAAATACCATTGTCTTGGAGCTTGCTTAAGACCATATAAGCTTTTCTTCAACCTGCAAACAAGTTTCTCCCTACCTTTGACCTCAAAACCTTCCAATTGATCCATATATATCTCTTCATCCAAATCTCTATGAAAAACTATTGTCTTAACATCAAGTTGCTCAAGTTGTAAATCCTCAATAGCAACTAAAGACAATACAGTCTGAATAGAAGTCATCTTTACAATAAGAGAAAAAAATTCACCAAAGTCAATACCTAGTTTCTATGCAAATCCTTTTACTACCAACCTATCCTTATGTCTCATTTGTCCATTCTCTCCTTTCTTTAACCTATAAACCCATTTGTTTTTTAGTGCTTTCTTTCTAGCTAACAACTCAACCAAATCCCACATTTGGTTCTCTTCCAAGGAATCAATTTCCTCATTCATGCCATGCTCCCACTATTTCCTGGATTCTACCTATATTGCCTCATCAAAACTTTTTGGTTCTCCACCATCAGTGATCAACACATAGTATAAATAAGGGGAATAATGAATTGGAGGTTTACTTACCCTTACAAACCTCCTCATGGGTGTTTGAGACTCATTTACAGCTTGCTATCCACCTAGATTTTCTATTAGTGACCAATCTCAGTCATCTCTTGATCTACACTCGACTGATGTCAGTTCTACCTAACTAACCTAACCAATTTTAGTTGCCATCTGATCGACATCAATTTCTACTTGATCGATGTCGGTTCCTACCTGACTGACGTCGGTTCTTATGTTTTCCTATGAGTGATGATTTTTACCCGTGAGCTCATTTTGGATCATAACCTCATCCAAATCAAGATTGCCCTACTCAAAATTATTCAACCTCTTGAGCTAATCACTGTACATCACCTTCTCATTGAAAACTAACTCATAAATTCTAATAATTTTGCTATTTTCTAAATTCCATAACCAGAATCCGAAATCTCCAAAACCATAGCCAATGAAAGTGCACCACATAAATTTAACATCCAGCTTCTTTCTATTTTCTTTATTAATGTGCACAAAAGCTTCAGAACCAAAAAATCTGAGAATTGAAAGATCTAACTTTTTACCTATCCAAGCCTCTTCTGGAATCCCACCATCTAGAGTAGTAGAAGGTCTTCTATTAATTAGGTAAACCATATTATCTACAACTTTTGCCCAAAACTTTAAGGGAAAACTAGCATGCAACTTCATACTTTGTGCATGCTCCATTATTATTCTATTCATCCTTTCAACAACTCTATTTTGCTGAGGTGTCCTTGGAACCATCCTTTCCCTATGTATTCCACTCATAGAATAGTAACTATTGAATTTATTACTACAGTACTCACCACCATTTCAGATTTAAGGCACTTCAATCTCAAACCTATTTCATTCTCAACCAAATCTTTCCATTTCTTAAATGTGTCAAAAACATTAGATTTCCTTTTTATAAAATAAACCCATACCTTTCTTGTAGCATCATCAATGAAAGAAACATAATACTGTGATCCTTCAATAGAAGCTACCTAAGTTGGTCCCCACACATCTGTGTGAACAAGCTTGAACTTGTGCTTTTTCTTTGTTGACCCAATTTTGAGAAACCTTACTTTCTTCTATTTTCCAAAAATACAGTGCTCATAGAAATTTAGATCTATGTTTTTTAAATCTAAAAGATTACCTTTTGACATAAGAACATTCATTCCCTTCTCACTCATGTGACCAAGCCTATAGTGCCACATCTTTGCATCTACATCTGAAGTAGATAAAATAAAAGGAGAATAATCAGTAACACAAGTAGATAGATAAAGTGTACCTACTCTCTTACCTCTGACTAATATAAGTGCACCCTTGGAAACTTTCCAAGATTTAGCTATGAGAGTTACTGTGCAACCCTCATCACCCAACTTTCCTACAGAAATTAGATTCCTCTTCAGGATGGGTACATGCATGACATCTTTCAACACTCATGTGTTGTCATTCTATAATTTCAGCTACACTTTTCCTTTGCCAACAATTTGAAAAGGCTCATCATCCCCTAAATAGACTTTTCCAAAATCTCCATGGACATAATCATTGAAAAATTCTCTATTTGGGGTTGCATAGAAAGAAGCACCAGAATCTAAAACCCATGATTCTACTTAACTATCTAAAGAAAAAATAAGAGCATCTTGTGCAACAATACCTGCAACATTTGCTTCTTTATTACCTTCATGTTGATTTTCTTTGTTATCCTTCAACCAATCATCTTTCTTTGCATGCCCTTTCTTTCCACAATTCTAGCAGGTTATACCTCCATTTTTAGATTTGGATCTCCTTCCCATCTTTGACCTTGATTTCCTTTGCTTGCCCTTCTCTCTTTGCCTTCCTTTGCTTTCAATACTTAAAGCATTACCTGATGTTTCCCTTGTTCTTTTCCTATGAATGTCTTCATTCAAGATTACACTAACAACATCATCAACTTTCAAGATATTTGAAGTAGATGCAGTATTGCTAACTGCCATTACCAAGCTGTGCCAGCTTTCAGGTAAAGAGCATAAGATTAAGAGATCCTTAATTTCATCATCAAAAACTATTTTGACTGAATTTAACTAATTTACAATTTCATGGAAATCATTAAGATGACTATATACAAATCCACCTTCCTGCATTTGCAAATTAAATAATTGCTTCATAAGATATACCTTATTCAAAGCTGAGGGTTTTTCATATAAATTTGCCAAAGTATCCATTAACTCTACCATTGTCTTTGCCTGTGATAAGTTGGATATTACAGAAGATGTCAAGCTCAACCTTATAGATCTAAGAGCCTTTTTATCAAGAACATTCCATTCTTCATCTTGCATATCTGTGGGCTTGATTGAAACCCCACCCAATGGTAAATATAGATCTTTCTAATACAGATATTCTTTTATTTACATCCTCCATAATTGATAATTCTTGCCATTGAATTTCTCCATTTTTAGTTTACTTTCTTCTACCATTGCTTTACTCCCACTCAAATAGAAACCCCTATGAGTGAATCTTGTAATCTACAAACACTAACCTCACTCTGATACCACTTGTTAGGAACTACCGAGTATAATTGATTACTTTTATATAAGCAACTAAACATGGAATTAAACTAGAAGTAATAAATAAATAGAAATATGAAATAGCAAATAAGAGGAGATACAAGAAACAACCAATCTTATATTAAACTCTTCCAAAATACAATGAATAAATCTCACTCTTTCCACACCTCTTGGGTGTATAGTATTTCTCTCTCAAGAGTTCTCTCTCTCTCAATCAATTACAACCAACTCAATAACCGAGTTGTTATTCCCTTCTCTTTAGCAGATCTTCTTGATCTTGCACCTTGTAGATCTAATTGATCTTACTTACTACTTAATTACAATAAATTCCCCATGGGTCTCTTAAATAGGATCCAAGGCATATAATAATTATAAAAGTAGACTCAAGACTAAAATTATTCTTTACATGCAAACACTCTATCCTCCTAAAATTAGACCAAATCTAATTTCGGAAATGCATGCAAATGCACGCACAAAGGTGACTGATGCTGGTCGTTATCAATCTGCATATGACCAATGTCAGCCAATCCATGACCAAAGTCAGTTGGTTCTGATCCATGCTTGACTGATGTCGGTGATACTATCGACGTTGATTATTGGTTAAGCCCAGCAACCTCCACATGAGCTTAACAGTGAGGCTTTTAGCTCCACAACTCAACATAATACTCAGTCAAATTGACTTTTTTTTTGAACAAGTCAATTTTAACTAAAAATAATAAAATAAATGACAATTTAATCAATGGCCAAGTGTTTAAGGGCCCACATAGGATGCTAAATAAGGAAAAGGAGTGTTATTTTCAAAAAGAATAGTTCTAATTTTGCTGGGCAAAAAAAGTAGAGATATTGAAATTGTAGACTTCACAGATCTTATCACACAGTAACAAGTTGCAATCACAAAAGAGAAGAGACAAGTTTCAACCACAATAGGGAAGAGACAAAGTTTTAATCTCAACGCACAACAAGTAGTTGCAATCACAACCTCACTATGCACCTCTTGTGCACTGGACGCTGTGCAGCTCCACTTCACCCTACTGGAGTCCTACTCCATGCATATCTCACCCTACCAAATGCCTCACATGGACCTCCACATGCAAATGCACTTCCTAAATAGTTGCCCTAAGCTGAAAGTGGCATCCAAGAACATAAACTAGATGTGCAGAGATCTCTCTTTTTCTGTAGAATGACCAAAAAAAAGGAATTCCACCACCTTTGTTGAAGCCACAACAAATCTATACAATATGTCTTGGCAAATTTTAACTCAGATATCTAAAGGGTAGATCTAAATGAAACTCAATAGAAGTAATTTTTTTAACAGGTTTTCGTATGGATTTGCATGAGTTTTCAAGAAACTCTACCAAAACTCTCAAATGCAATCGAGTTAAAAAAAAAACTACTAAGAAAGCAAAGTAATAATTTTAGAATAAACTAATAGCATAACCAGACACACTATTATTAGGTTTGCTCTAATACCATATCAAAGTTGTTGCTAGAATCTAGATAATGTGAATGCAATGGAGATGTGATCACATGAGATGAAACTAGTGCACATCACATAGATGCTAAAGCAATTTGAAATTATACAAGAAGATAAATTTCACAAGACAAATAGGAGAAAACCCAATATTTTATCAACATAAGATAACCAAAGTGAAGAATACATATAGGAGAGCACGTAACTCCTCTACAAAAGGTGGTCAAGACACCCTAAGAATAGACTGTAACTCCTCCATGAAAGGTGGTGACAAGGTACTAAGAATAGAGAAGTAACTCCCATACCCAAAATAGCCAGTTAAAGAAGTTACTTATGACATTCTTATGACACCTATGACACATCTATTCCACACATCTCCACATAAGCTATCCTATCCCATGAATGTAGGAAAACTTCATGTAAGCACAAATATATAATTTTCCTTATTAAATAATAGGGAAAAATAAAAACCTACACTAATACTACATAGCTAAGAACCATCTATGATTAATTCTTTTGAATCCCACTAAAGTGTTCCTAATCTAGGCTACATCAATAATTTCAATCAGTTTCCTAAGTTTTAATAATATATTATCATTTCTTTCCAATATTTTCTATATTGACCTAAGATGGAACAAATAATCTTACAAATTTAAAAAAATAAAGAACAAGTCAACTATAATAAGCACTACTTTGGAAAATGATTTATATATAACCCTTTTCACCATAATTAAGTCTTATGATCTTCCCCTAATTTGTCTTAATTATTATACTAAATCATATTTTTCTTCTTCTTGTATTACTCATAGTCTTGCATAACTATGTAAAAAAACACATTGTTAGAGTTTTCAAGTAGTGACATAGTTGTTGGATTTTTTTATTTTGGCTGAACTTTCTAAAGCTTCTATTTTTATAATTCCAATTTCTTCATTCCCTCTCTTCCTTTTACTACTTGTAACTAAATGTATACTTTTCTTTTCATATTTTATTTATATTTCAAGTTCCTCAAGAATAACCATGTCTACATTCTCTATTCTCCTTAATTAAAAGTCAAAATTTTGTATCTATTTATGATAATTAGGCTTGGGAAGACCTTCCTCAATAGTTTGGAGTTTGATTGAATTCCAAACCACATTTTTAATAACATTGGTTGGTAGTACAACTTTTGGGAAAAAATAGATGAACTAGAAGAACATTATGAGCTTTGGCATGAATAAAATGGGATGCAACATAAGAAACTAAATCAAACAAAGTCATAATAGGAAAAATTTGACACAATTTTATTGTAACTAGAATGGGTAGCATTAAATATGAAGGGAAATAAAATTTATTGATATGTAGAAAAGGAATAACCATGGAAGCCTTATACTAATTATTGGGACTCTTGAAATAGTTGATGTTTCTACCAAGGTTTCTATATAATAATAGATGATCATTATTGAACACACCTTCAATAATGAAAGTGATCAATTAATTATGCTTTAATTCATTACAAACAAATTTGGTAAGATAAATGTAAAGTAAAAAATACAATGTTAAATATTATTATAAATTCATTGTATATTATGTCCATTATCATTTCAATTTTATAGTTAAAAATATTTCTAGGGAATGAATTATTATCATGAAATAGTATTCAAAATTACCTATATACAAAGATATTTTTATCACTTTAGGCTCTACCTTCATATTAGATAAGGACTCTAACATATATAATACTGTAGACACCTAGATTTACCCTAGACATTAACTACTAGTTGAATTGCATGTTTATTTAATATTTTTATACTTGTATATTATTTAATTTTAGATTAAAAAAATCCAACATTCATAATAGTGTAGAAACTTAAAATATTGCCCTTGATATTTATTATTTTTTCTCTATTAAATATTCCACCATTATGCACCCTTTGTCTGAAGTGTGTAGTTTCACTCTAGATATGTGTCATCTTACTTGAGGGTTGTAAGAGGCTTATGGAATTAATCAAGACAAAATTCATCTTAGAATTTACCTACAATAAAACTTGATAAAACATGGGTAAGATGGCATATAACTAATGAATGAGATGTTATACAATATTTATTCAATGAGAGTAATGAAACACACTATTGCCCATTTATGAACTATATTCAAATAAGATTTCACCCATCCTTCCCTAGTATTTTAATTTTATATATTTATACCTATTTGTTTAATGTGTACTACAAGTTTCATGTCTACCAACAAAATTTTCTCTGTTGGGCTTATCTTTGCCTTGGCTTTTGGTTGTCACTATTACTCATATATTAATGTTTTATAATGCTCTTTAACTTAAAAAAGGGTTTGGTCCCTTTAAAAAATGCTATTTTATCATTAATAAAAAAAAATTTGAACCTTATTTAGTAATATTTCAAATACTAATTAAATTTTAATCCTTGGTAGTTTCAATCCTGTATAAGCTCGAAAATGAATCATTATTATTGTTTTGTTTAATTTAATAAAACCAATTAAGAGTGTAATAAACCTATGAATTTCAAACCTTAGACATCTTGTAGAATAAATGAAAAAATTTCAAATCAAGACATACCAATAAGATTAAGTGTGGGACAATTAACCAAGTCATGTTTGATTATGATTTTAAAATGGGACCAATGATATTAATTACTTAGCATTATAATGAAGATGTGTTTTATTTCTTTGAGATTATTCTTGGAGTTGAGAATGTTTAAATCAATTTTTAATTTTATCCATATTATCCTAAGTAGCATATTCTTTGAATATGTGTTTTAACATTTTCTTCAATAATAAATCTAAATAGTAAGCATGTATGTTATTTTAGCATGGAATATTAACATAAATTTGATATTTAAATAAGAATAGTACTAATAATGTTGGCTATGTTGAATAATATTTCTTCTTGATAATGAAATATTTGTACTCTATGTTAGGATGCCTTCAAGCTCACTCTTTTTATGCTTAGAAGCATCATAATAATTAATATTGTGAGTAAGCTTCATAATTAAGTCAATGTTTGATTGCTGATATGTAACTAAAATAACTTTGTTAAAATTGTATAATATATAATACATTTTATGTTTTTACATATATTTAACAATTGAATATATGAAATAGTCAATAATGGGTTTTTAGAGTATTTATTTTTCATGTAAAATAGAATTTTGAGAAGCTAATATAAAAAAATTAGAAGGTGGTGACAAAGATGTGATTGTCATAGAATCTTGGAAGTGGAAGTATAAGCTACCTTGGAAATTGAAATAGATATTATTTTAATTAAAATAATGATTATTATTAAATATTTGAGTTATTATCCTTCACTACCCATTACTTTCACTAATATCTATGCTCATACATATATTTTTAAAATGAGAAAAAATGACTCACTAGCATTGTATCTCAGTAAAAAATATTAGAGAAATACCTATCTAGAAACTAATAATGTCCTTAATCAAAATATGAATACAAATATGACTGAGAACATAATGAAATTTATTTAGCTCCATTACATGAGTAACCATAATGAACAAGATACTTTGATATTAATTTACTAGTTTAGAGAACTATATACACTATAATTTAATATACTATATATGATGTATTAAGTGTCATAGGACCTTATTATTATTTTAATATCCTAAATATTCATATTCTAAAGTTTAATTTATTTAACATTAGCCACCTGGTAATTTGTTTTTACAAATTACCTTTTTACCTCCCTAAGCACCTAAATCTATTTGAAACCTAAGGAATCTTAACATTTTAACCACCTTAGCCATGTATAAACCCATTCTCAACAACCTCATGCACATAAACCCAAAATTACCCATGGTTGGAATAAATAGATATGGATAAAACCATCTTCTACAAAAATGGGTGAATCATTTCTGATTCTACCATGATTGGCATTGATTTTATCAATCCATTTATACCCAGCCAAAACTTTGGCTCAGAGACCAAGAAATATTAACCTTGAAACACTTCTTGGATTTTTGAAGGACTAAGGAGACTTTAGCACCACTTTGCCAAAAAGTTTCCATGCATAATCTACATTCACCATCATGAGCCTGAAGGATTTCTTACATTTGTGGGAAGAAATTCATCCTACCTACAACTTGGTTCAAGGTAATTTTTTTTTTTATGCTTTATATTTATACATTCTCTTTCTTATCTTACTCATAAAGAATAACATAAATCCCTATTTCCATTATCAGTATCATGTATCACCCTTTAAGTCTTAGTATTTAAATAGGTGGAGTTTAGATTGAATCGATGTTGATTCATCCTAATCAGTATCAATTCTATAAAATCAACATCGATCCTACAGGGTCAGCATCGATACACTATATATTGTATTTTGAAAACTTGAGCCTTTTAATTCTAAGAATCTTATCTTCAATTATTTTGATTATCTATCTTATTAAATATGGCCTTGATATGTAGATGACTCTGCCTAACATTGTGCATAACATCATTAATCTTAATGATCTACCTATATTATCTCAACCCTTTTTTTGTCGACTAGAGTGACATAGCATTTGAGTTATCACTTTGTGCCATTATTTAATTTCCCTTAATTAAAGTAGATTTTGACCAACTTGATGTTATACAAGAGGATGTGAATGCTTTTATGGATTATTTGGAAGATTACTTTGCTTACATCTATAGCTTGAACAAATATTAAATCATAATAATTATTGTTATTTCATATTTATAATTTTTAATTTCAAGTGTTATTTATCCACTTAATTTTGAAAATAGTGAGCTGACATCCACTTGAGGAAATTCACAACTTTTGAAAATATGTTCCTATCCATGCAACTCACCTATCTATCTATTAATCCATTTTTTTGTCTAAGTTGTTTATTTGTGTGCAAGTTATTCTTCCAAGACAAAAATAGTTTATCTCATTCATTAGATTCAACCAATGTGCAACCAAATTCGTATCTCTAGGTATTCATCATGAACCTTGTATTTCATTAAGTTTTTAGTAAGTTAATTAAATTAAATAAAAAAATAAAAACTACTATAACATTTGGGCATGCTCGGTGGGACCCCTAAGGTCTCATTTTTTCTTATTATAATTCATTGTGAATTTATCCATTCTTCCCCTTTTTTCTTGATTGTTGCCTTCATTCAAAATAAAAAATCCAAAATTTTCTTACTCTTCTTTTAAAAGTTTAAAAATAATTGTTTCATTCCTTGTTTAGACAATTCATACAAAATAATCTAGGTGATTTGATTTATCATAGCAATCACCTTTTTCACACACATACCAAACCACTTATATAATAAACTCATTAAACATTGACATAAGGGAACTGATTAGGATTTAATCACCTAGCATTAAAATTCATCTCAGCTATCCTACTTGTATTTCATCACCAAGGGGAGAACTAACTCAATATGTTGACTGAGTATAAATCCTAGTTATTCAATATAAATTGGATAATCACCCAACACCCTTACACTTTAGTGTGTGAATTGAGGGGGTAGGCCCTAATACCAAGACATATATCAATTCTAGTATAGAGAGATTTTGATCTTAGGCAAACCTAAAACCATCTCTAGATTATTTTTTCTTAGGACTTTTGGTAACCTTTTTTCCTTAACAAAGTTTCAAGTTAATTTTCTCAAAATGTAAAATATTTTTAGGTACATCTTGTAGCATGTGTGCCTTTATTTTACACTAAATATGATATAATAAAAAATACTATTATGTGATTTTTGTTTTCATTTTTTTATTTTTCATTCATTATTACATTATTTTGATGTGATAGCAATTATTAAAGCAAATTAAACCCTTAGATTCATCCTCATTGATGGAGAATTATCCTAGTCCTCCTACTTCCCTTAATACATGGGGGATGGCATTCTCTAGTATTATGCTTAGGGTGATCCTAAATTCACCACCATATTGGATAGTAATTCAATCTTGTTTAATTATTACCTTAGTACCCAAGATATCCACATTCCACTTTCCACTCATACATAGTTTTTTGGAAATGATTTTGGCATGCCTCTAGAGGAAGGTGAAGGGTTTACCATATCTATGGTTTCCTCCCACAACAACCCTCCCCTAATAAGTTTTGACACTAGCACTATGTAACCTTTAAGTAATCCACCTCCAATAACATCTAGTGTTTCATCCCCAACTAGTACCCAAGATCAAAATATCACTATAACTCAACTTACATCTACTCCGATTTTTACCATGCTACCTTAGAATGTAGTTATCTAAATCCCAACAACTCTCTCACCCATCCAAACTAGCATGCCTTTAAATCCTCAAACTCAACCTTTACAATAATCCCCCATAATTCAACTTCCTCAAAAATATATCCCATTGACTACCCAATACATAGCTACCTTAAAAGCTCTTGGGTCCACTTATATACCCTTGCAATCCCCATAGTATGTGGTGGCATCCCAACCAATCATGACCACCTCAGTTGGTTATCCTTGATCCCAACAATTTTCCACTTAGGTTTATACTTATCAACATCCACAATAGAATGTATTGGGGGGTATTCCTCAATACATTACCCAACCAGACCTTATGAATATCTTTATGAATAGGATGGCCAATTTGGAAGCCTCTACTTTTGGGGAAAAAAATATGCTCACTTATGATCAAATATACAATGAACATATTAACCCAACTATCCCCATTATACCATACCCTTCATAGTGGGAGCTTCCAAAATTTATGAAGTTATAAAATAAGGAGGATCCTCAATAGTACCTTCAAGAATTCAAACATGCTTGCTGTATTATAGCTCATGATAATGCTCTTCTTCTTAAGACCTTTCCCATGTCACTAGCTAGACCAACCTTAGATTGGTATAATTTAATTCCTCAACATTTTGTATTCTATTTTTGGAAACTAGATCAAAACTTCTTGGAGCACTTTTTTATCAACATCATAATAAAAGTGGCTATTACTGACCTCTATGCCATCAGACAAATCGATGATGAATTTATCACTAATTTTCTAGTTAGATGGAGGAGTCTCATAAACAACTCACCTTTTCCCTTTTGTAACCCAAACTAATTAAAATATTTTCAAGATCATGTGCTAAACATATCTCATCAACATTTTAGGTGTAATCCTTCAAAACCTTTGATGAGGCCTTTTCAATGGCCCATAAACTAGAAATCAAAGCCTTAGAAGAAGATTAAAAGTGAAATTGCATAGTAAAGACTTCAAACCTCAACCATCTAAAGGGAATAAAAATAATAAAACCAAATTAGCTTTTAATTTCATAGTCTTAAAATCAGCACCCACATTAAAAAAATCTAATCTAAGCTATCTACCTCTTAGGGACAATCCTAAAAACCATTAACACATTTTCCACCCTAATAATACACACCCTTAGGAAATTCTTACGCATCTATCTTAGATAAGTTTATAAATGTGTCTATCATTTAAATTCCTCTAATAAGACCTCTCGATGACTCTCATCCTAAACTTAGTTGGTTCAAGGAAAATGACTTTTACAATTTATACCATATAATAGGTCATGATGTCAATAGGTGTCATTATTTAAAGGGTCTAGTATAAAACCTTATTAATCAAGATGAATTAAAATAAAATAAACCTAAAATTCCCCCTAATAAATATATAGACATATTTAAGAAATTTTTCCCTAACCATGCATCCACATTTAATTTTGTATAGGCTAATTCAAGATCTACTTCAGACTGCAAGACCCATTGATCAATACAATCCATGATCAGCTTCTACCTAAAGAGGTTAGTTGTGATTTTGTTCCTAATATCCTTATAGAAAATGCCTTTGAACCATCTGAATTAAGTGAAATTCTCCTATAAACTCACTCTAACTTTCCATATCTCATTATTTGGGATCCAATCAAGAAACTTTATCTAAAAATATTCAAGATGATTAACTAAAAACAAAGGAGGGAGGAAATATGAAGGAAAAGGTTTATTTAAAAATTCTACAAGATATGCATAACATTAATTATATCATCTCAATACCTTCATGTAGCATATTCATCCCCTCTAGCTTACTACCCCCTAAGGAAATTGTTATGTTACCTTAAACAAACCCAAGACTAGATCCCCTCATAACTCGAGAAGATCTAAATCTTATGGAAATTAAGGGGAAGGATATAGGTATAAAAAATAAAAGCCTCAAGGAATCACAAGGAAAATCCTTAAAAAGTCCTCCCATTTTCATTGAACTCCATAAAGAGGATATCCCCTCTACCCCTGATCAGATTTGAAAAGGAAAGGCACCTCTACCATGTATTCAAACTAAATCACCTATATTAGGACCCAATCCTTTGGCAAGATTAAGAACATCCATTATAGAATCCTCTTTGAAATAACATGTACCATCAGAAAGGGATCTTCCCACCATGATAATTCTAATACATAACCCTTTAAACCTCTACTATCCATAAGGCTTAAATATATGGGCTTATACTAAGCACAAAGTACTTGTCATAGGGAATATTCAAACAACTAGTTCAAAATATCAAGGTTTTAAGTCAAAACCAAATTCCCTACTAATGTCTTGGAGGATCAAAAAACCTAATCAAGATCCATTAAGTTGGTCTTATTCTAATATCCTTGATCAACTTATCTAAACCTCCCTTATCAGTCTACCAACCACAAAGACCATTAACCTTCATGTTCAAAGACTAGTGTGGTATTTGGAAAATAGTAAGTGTTTATATCATTGAATAGTAGGCCATGATATGTAAATTTATAATGCATTAAAATTTGTGGTTTGAAACTTACTAGAAGAAGATGATATTTTAATGGAACAATTGGATCATAGCCATCCTCATAGTCAAATTACTAAGGTCACATCCACCTTAGAAACTAACATATTAACAATAGTATTAGAATGAGATATAAAAGAATATAAAAACTATGATAAAGCTCAATATCAACCCATCTTTAACCCTTTATATGTGGATGAGTCTAAAAACGCAAAAAAACTACCTTTGTTTTAGATAGACATGATTCACATAACTATGTGATCCCAGACCTAGGGTCATAAGGTCCAAAATATGATAAAACTAAAGTGACTATTACAAATTATCTTACCACAAATAGTGCTAAAATTCCCACTCTAAAACCTAAAATTTTAATTTTAAGAAAATCCTAAAATAATAATGCTTCAAAATTAATACAAATATCCATTCTAAAGTAGCTTCATTAGCTCCTAGTCAACATGTCTTTATATGAACTCATCCAAAATTCTCCACAACATCATGAGGCTATGATATAAGACTTATAGGCCATCGAGATAAAAGTTGATAAACCCCAACCTCTATTAACTTTTATTTCATAACTTCAAAATCCATTATCTATAACATCACATGATTTGGAAATATCGCTATTATACCCTGATGACTAATATCCCCTACTATTTATCTCTATCCAAATTGATTAGACTTGAGTCAAATGAGTAATTATTTATAATGGTTCTAGTATAAATATCATATCTTCTCATAAATTTGAGAAACTATAGTTGCCTAATCTAGTTGTATCCTAATCCTTGATTGTTTTATGATCATTCAATAACACTATGGCCCTTGCATTAGGAATAATTATCCTTCCCATCAAAGTAGGTTTTTTCACTCTACCTACATTATTTTACATAATAGAAGGTGAGTTTCAATACAACATCGTATTAGAATGTCTTTGGATATGCACCATGCATTGTATACCCTCCACCTTGTACCAATGTATTAAATTTGAACATAAAGGTAAAATCCATATTGTCTTGACCAATGCCCATCTATTTAAAACTTAAAACCTTACCTTATAACTAAATGATGTTTTAATTCCATTATAAAATATGACCCCATCATCATCTAATAAGGCATGAACTAGTATGACAATCCATGCATCAAATATTGGTAAAGATTCCATGTTTCAACGACTAAGAATTAGAGAATATCAATTACTAACACTCAATACTCTCCCCACTCCCTAGGAATATGGGTGTAGGGATAAACAACCTACATATTGTCCTAACCTAGGAGAGAATATTCATTTTGGTCCACCTTTCCTCTCCACTCATTTGATTTATGGGGGGATATATCAACCTTCTTTAGGTCTTGGTAACTAGACTTATGATAAATAATTCACCTCAAACTTTTCATTCCTAGATAAACCCCACTTTGTAAAAACATACCTACAATGGTGTGCTTGGATGATTTTTGGCATAAGATGTTATGAATAAGGCCCACACAAGGTCACATTAGGGAATTTTAGGGAACCCACAAAAAACATAGCCCCATTTTTAACAAAAATCCTAAAATTACCCCAAAAGTTACCCTTCTACATATTCTTGAAGAAAACAAGCCATCCTCACCATCTAGTACCCCTTCTTTGACAAATGACATCATACCCATTCTCATAAACCTTTTTTAGTCAATGCCATCACTATAAAACCTCCCATCTATCATTGTAATGGGGAGGTCAAAACCATTCCTCTATCCTACCCAAACATGATAGGTTAGGATTTCCCACCATCCCTATTCTTTAGTGCCAATATGATGAGTCGATATTAACTCATTTAGGTGTAGAGAACTCCCATCTATGAAAATGCCTTCCATATTAAACCTCTAGTATTTTAAATGAGGATACCATTGACATTAACATAGGATCTCATGAGACTCTATGAATTCTTAAGGTTAGCAAATATTTAGATCCTCAAGAGTACTAGGATTTTACTAAATTTTGATAAATCATGGTGAAGCATTCACTTGGTCCTATAGTGACATGCCTAGTATCAACCCTAATATTATCATCCATAACATTGTCACATTCCCTAATGCCAAACCTATAAAGAAAAATACTTGAAACATGCACCCCCACATTACACTCTTAGTTAAGGAAGAGTTACAATGTCTCTTATATATTAATTTTATGCATCTTATTAATTATCCTAAATGGGTTTCTAATATTATCCCTATCATAAAACTCATAAGGGAGACTATGCTTTTGTACTGACTTCTATGACCTTAATCTCACTTGTCCTAAGGATGATTTCCCTCTCTCAAATATTGAGCAATTAGTGGATTTAATAGATGATCATGAAATATTGTCACTTATGGATGGTTTTTCTAAATATAATTAGATATTTATCACACTAGAAGACCAATATAATGCTTCATTTATCACTCCTTGGGGGACCTTCTGCTATCAAGTTATGTCTTTCAACTTAAAGAATATAAGAGCCACCTATTAAAGTGACATGGCTTATATATTCCATGATATAATCCATAAAATTGTTGAGGATTATGTGGATGATCTCCTCAATAAATTTAAACTATGAAAGGACCATATTTTGGTCCTAAAATTAATCTTTTCCTGCTTAATCTAGTTTTGTGTCTATTTGAATTATAAGAAATGCATTTTTTGAGTTTTCATGGGTAATATTTTAGGATTTATTATCTCTATTTGAGGGATATAAGTCAACCCCACTAAGATCAAAACCATTTTATAAATGCTCCCATCTAATCTTAAGTAACTCCATAGTTTACAAGGTAAATTATAGTCCATTCATTATTTTATCTCCCAACTATCTAATTGATGTCAACCATTCCATCACCTCTTAAGTAAAGATAATCATTTTAATTTGGACTTTAGTTATTAGGAATCATTTGATGCTCTTAAAATATACCTTCTTTCACCACTAGTTCTCATTCCCTAGAAAGAAGGGCAACCATTCTTGTATACTTCTACTATAGACCATGCCCTAGGATCCATGTTTGCCCATTATTATGAGCAAAATAAAGAGATGGTGGTTTATTATATCAATCATAGGCTTGTTGAATATGAGAATTATTATTCTCACATATAAAACTTATGCCTAGCTCTAGTCTTTTTGGCTTCTAATCTTTGCCACTATCTAGTCAATCATAAACATTATATGATCATGAACACTAATACCTTAAAATTTATGCATTCAAAGCCTTATTGGAATTAGTGAATGAAAAAATGGCTTACACTTTTGGTAGAATTTTAGCTTGAGTTTATCAATAAAAAATCAATTAAAGTTTAAATCATTATTGATCATCTTAATGGGGTACCTCTTATTGATAATCAACCAATTAGCTACAAATTCCTAGATGAATCCATATCCTTTACATAACAATTAGATCCATAATATAAAATGACTCTATTCTTTGATTGATCTAAATTTGAGCATGGTGGGGGAGCTATAATTATCCTAATCCCTCCTAGGGGGACACTTTTACTTCCATATTTTAATCTTGATTTTGATTGTAATAATAATATGGTAGAATGTGAGGCTTTGATCATAGGCCTCCAAACTACTTTAGCTTTAGGTATTACAATGCTTAATATCGATGGTGATTCCTAAATTATGGTTAATTAGATTAAGGGCATATATCAATGTAAATATGATATGCTTCAGAAGTATAAAACCTCAGTTAATTAGTTACTAGTTAATTTTGAGAATTATGTTATCTAATACACTCCATAGTCAAACTAACAAGTTTGTAGATACCATAGATTCTTTGGCCTCATTTATCCCATCTTCATCTCAAGATTCTAAGTTATTTGTTCTTATCTATAAGATTTATCAACCTTCTTTTACCAAAATTGATCTTCGTTCCATCCACAGTGTAGTGGAAGATCTATTAGATCTCTAGAATGAGTAGATATTTGATTATTTATCAAGGGGGATTATTCCTCTAGATCTCTCTAGAAATGGAAAGTGAGATTTTTAGCATTGCATCATGTATTTTTTCATACAAGGGGTTGTTCTCTATAAGCATGGTTTTAGTGGTATCCTTCTTCATTGTCTCCATAATCATGAAGCTACCTTTACTATCAAAGAATCTCATGAAGGGTCATGTGGTGGACATTTTAGTGGTTGCACCATCACTAAGAGAATCTCATGATTGGGATATTTTTGGTCCATTTTAAATTAGGATTATTTTTAATACATTAATAAATGTATAAAGTGTCAGAAACATGATAACCTATTACATGTCCCTAGTAAAGCATTATAGGTAGCACAAGACTTTTGGTCTTTTTCCCAATGGGGGCTTGATCTTATAGCTCAAATCAATCCTAAATCTTCCTAGCATCATGTATTCATCATTACTATAATTGAGTATTTACTAAGTGGGTGGAGGTTATCCCTCTTATCTTGACTAAAGAAAATGAAATTATGGAATTCATTAGTCATTGTATTATTTATCACTTTGGTGTTCCTCATAAGATCATCATAGATAATATAAAATATTTTAAAAATAAAAAGGTTCAAATACTCTATGATTATTTTAACATTAGTCTAAGCTTATCCTCACCTTACTACTCTCAAGCTAATGGATAGTCTGAGGCATCTAATAAAACTCTTGTTAAAATCCTAACTAAAGTTGTTAATGAAGTAAGAAAGAACTGCCATCTTCATGTTCCCTTTACCTTATGGGATTATTGAACCATTATTTGAACCCTTACACATGTCACTCCTTTCTCCCTAGTCTATGGTACCAAAGTTATACTTCCTCTTGAGGTTCAAATTCCTTCCCTTTGTATTTTCCCTGAAGATATCATTTCTAAGAATGACTTTCATTAGGAAAGATTGGCCCAACTCAATCTCTTAGACAAGCATCAATCAAATACCCTTGACCACCTCCATGTATTTCAAGAATGAACAAAGCATGCCTATAATAGACATTTAAAATAATGTGAAATTAATATTGGTGACCTTCTCTTAAAATAAAATCAACATGTCACTAATATGGAAAAAAGCAAATGGGAAAAATTTAGTCCAATTTAGCTCAGACCATATATTATTAGTCATAAATATAGATATAGGGCATATAATTTGGCTTCTCTTGATGGAAAATTAGAATGAGAGCCTCTTAGTGTATTGCATTTACATTATTTCCACTATTAATAAGTCTTAATCACCTTAGTCCACCTAGTTTCTTTTCTTTTGGTTTGATTCAATAAAACTATATCCCTTTCATTCTTGTACCAAATAATGATACATACAGTCATGTGGCTATTTGAAAACATTATCTATTATAAACCTTGAATATGAATACCCCAAATTTATTCATAACATGCTCTAATTGGATAAACTTCACCTATAATGGGAAGGATCTCCAAATCATTATTTCCCATTATCCCCCCTATCCCTAGTTCATTTTGGGAATAAGAGTATCATCTTGTTCAACAAAGCTTTGGGAAACTACTTTAGGATACCTAGGTACAATCCATTAAAAAAAACACTAGGATCAAAAGAAAAGTAAAGAAAATCATCTACAAAACAAACAAAAATAATAGACTAATCCCTCGAAGGATAGCTATAAAGTCTAAGAATATATATATATATATATATATATATATATTATATATATATATATATATATATATATATATATATATATATATATATATATATATATATATATATATATATATATATATATATATATATCAAAAGTGCAGACTACTCCCTCGAAGGATAGTTTCTTCAAAAAGCATCTCTCAAAATATAGACCACTTTTTCCAAGAAAGGCTATCATACATGAAATATCCTAAGAAATCTTCCTGCATTGATCAAATTTATTTAAATCAGTATACGTACCTCATTTATTAATCTACATGGATTGTCATAAAATTATTCTAGGGTTGACCTTAGTTTTTGATATACAAGTTGAAACCATCTTCTTCTTAAAAGAATCCAATTTCTATCAAAATCCAAAAGCAAATCCCTAGTAATCTCCACCTCAAACCAATATATCCTAAACTTAGTTCACCTAAGGTTGTTGGGATATTTATTAGTAGTTAATTTAAGATGCACATGCATTTATTTTAAGAGGTTTTCTTGAGTTTTGGTATGATCCAATAATGATTAATAAAAACTCATTGTAAATCCAAATTTATACAGATTAATTATCTAAAAACAAAATTCCCACATATACCCTAATCAAGACATAAGAATATCCAAATATAAAATCCATAATCACACAATATGAAAGTTGGAATCCATAATTCACATCCCTAGTAATTATAAATCCATAAACATTTTAACATTCCATAAACATGTAAAATCCATAATTATATAGCATAAAATCAGTAATCCATAAATCCATAATCCATAGTAGCTTAATCATGATCCATAAATAACATAATCACAATCCATAAACATTTCAATATAATCACACAAAGGTCCATAATATAATACATAATATAATATTATTCACAGCCATAATAACTTAATCATGATCCATAATAAACATTTTTATATAATAACATTACATAAATCCATAAATCAAATCATCTAATCTGCACCCATAATAACAAAATCATGATCCATAAATGTTTTAATATTACATAACATTAAAATCCATCAAATCCATAATCCAAATCCATAATGACATTGCTAAAAATCTATAAATCATAATCTAATTCACATCCATAATTAACAAAATCATATCCATAATAATCATAATCCATAAACATTTTAATGTAAATCCATAACATGTAAATCCATAATCACATAATCTAAAATATAAGCATCCATGATAACATAATCTATAAAACATCCATAATCCATAAACTCCATAGAAAATATAAAACATTACAAATAATAATAAAAATCATGTATCTCTATATATAAAGGTTCAAAGCGTACATCATAAATATCTATATACAAAGTTTGTGGCTCTCTAGCCAATACAACAAATACAATAATGAGTTACTCAATAAATTAAATCCTTCTCAAATTAATTCTCCCTAGAGCTCCACCACCACCTCCCCCATATCCTCCTCTATCCTTCCTCTAATCCTTCCCATGGGATACGCTCCCTATATTGATTGACCCTATGTGAGTCTGCCTAGATGATATTCCATGTGTATCCAGGTGGGTGGCATAGTGTGGAATCTCTAGATGTATTTCAAGAATGATCTGATCATAGCATCACATCTCTAATTCTATCTCCCTATACCTATTTATGCTCATTATCTTAGCATATCCTATTCTAGGCCTAGCCCCCCTTATAACCATATGTCCTATAGAGCCTCCATCTCATCAACATAAGCTATCCATATTCACTTGGTATCTATCTCACACCTCCACTACTAGGTCATGGATCATAGGTAGGATTCATATTCCATCCATAGTTTATCTAATATGGTCTACATAATGTCCCACTCAATCTTCATAGTGGCAAGTGTATACACAATATTTTCAAACTTTTGCAAATTACTTATGCTCTTTATCTTGTAGGAACCCGTCAAGTCTAAATCTATCTAAGTTCGTACCCTAAGGGGTGCACTATAAAAGGGGTGGGTAGGCCATTGGTGATTCATAGGATTGCTGTCCCTTTTTCCACTTTTTATATACATACTTGTCTCCTAAAAACCATATCCCTAAGCTTGTTCTTTTCTATTATACACTCCTCAATAATTTCCCACCTTTCATTTCCCTTTTCCTATCCTAAACCCCCTTTCAAATATTTATAGTAATCAATCAACTAGGTCAACCCTATACTCTTATGGGTGAAATTCATTTAGGGTCTAGGTCAGCTCTTGGTCAACCTAGACTGCGACCTAGTGATTTTTTGTCCATAATAATACTAGGTCAGCTGGGTTGACCCTATAGGTCAAAAGGTTTATAAGGTATTAGGTTTTAATTTATCTATATATACAAGATGATTTTTCCATTATATAAAGAAGAGTATAATAAGTAAGAGTTATTGTTCATCTGCATATCCACCACTCTACATGAAGAACAAGCTTAGGGTTTCATAATTTCTTTGGAGATATGGATATTGTCTTGTGAAGAAATATTTTGGATGCATTGATAGGTTGTGTATCCTAGATATGATTTATCCTTGTCATCCTTACATACCAAAATAACCTTATGTGAAGCACCTTCATCAATGGAGATATTGAGGCTCGGTGTGTTCATCTTCAAAGGTTTGTATTACTAGCTTTGTTCCTCCATTGTAAGAGTAGATAGATATGCATTTATACTTATTTTCCATGCATTAGGATTTTACATACATTAATGTGAGTATATGTCTCTGATGCATGTTTAATTTTGTTGTTTATTACCCCCACTTTGTGTTATAAGCTTTGGTGAGAAATAGATTAAATTTTGATTTACTTGTTATTAGTATAGTGAATATGAAAATATAGGGCATATTTAGGGCTATTTCATGATTGTGCTTGGTCAGAGGTTTTGTAACCCTCCCTAACATTCTTATTATGGTAAGAGATCCCCTAATTAGGTCTAGCAGATCCCTATATTGGTCATGTTCCCGATTATCTAATGTATCCCTAATCAGAATTGTAAGTAGGATTTATCTTCTCTAAGTTAGGATTGATTTATAGACATGATGCATTTTTTATTACATATATTTTGGTGAACCCAATGTGAATCTAAATCTTATAGGTTTTATTTCAAAAAATTTATTATTTTATCATTTTATTTATTATTTTTATATATTTGTGATACTAGGTTGGTAGGGCTAGTATATTTCTAACTTTTGTGCGTAGGTCTAACACACAATCATATCAACATGACTTTGTTCTTTCTATGCAGGTCTTCATCAAATAAAAGATACTAGGTTGAATAGGTCGACACAATACTCTTACAAGTTTTTAGAAAAAATATTAGGTCAAATAAGCTAGTATAGTATTCCAAACATCTTTTAGATAACATACTAGGTCAACCAGACCAGTATAGTCATCTTAATAGGGTTCAACAAATAGGGAACTAATGAACTAGGTTGACATAGTTGACATAGTTGGAAAATTTTTCAAGTAACATTCAAAAAACTTCAATAGAAATCTCACATTCATCAACATCTTCCAACCCACCAAGGTTCCTTTCTCTCTTTCTCTTTCATTTTAGTTTTTTCTTAGATTTCTATTTTTCATAGTTTGTAGTCTCTAAAACTAACGTCATACATCAAAGTAGGTCGACGTAGTAAACCTAGTTCTATTTTATGTATTTTATCTTCTATCTAAAATACTAGGTTAGCCCTATTGACATATTTTTTAAACACTCTTTTTTAGTACTATAAAAACACTGTGGACTCTATTCTATAATGTTTGCATACACTATCATTTGAACTGACACTATACTATGTTTTAAATTAGAATTAACAATTATATGGTAGTAATTATTTCAAACATTCACTTCTAGTTATTTGCATGCTTAGATTAAATCAAATAGTCTAATTAGGTTTTTTTAATATACCATTTATTTGCATTATTTTTCTCTTTCTTATACACACTACCAAATCACATAATTTCAAAATGCATTTAAACAATTATATACCCAAGGGCTACCTACATGGATTTCATCACCAAGGGGGAATCCAACTTGGTAATTTGGCAAATCATAAACATGTGGTTAATGGTATATATTGGAAAAAAAATAACACCGTTATTGTTATAATGTGTGAAGTGAAGGGGTAGGCCCCAATACGAAGCCATTACCATTAGCAACAAAGATCCCTTTTAGGCTAAACATCCTGAAACCATTCTTTGATTATTTTATAGTTCCCTATTTTCAGCCAACTTCCTTATCACACTTAAAATAACACTTTATAATAATCTAACTTTTAGGATTACCACATAGTTAGAATTTACTTTTTAGTTGATTGCTTGTTCTTTTCTTATGAAAACTTAGTTCACCTAAGGTTGTTGGGATATTTATTTGTAGTCAATTTAAGATGCACATTCATTTATTTTAAGAGGTTTTCTTGAGTTTTGCTATGATCCAATAATGAGTAATAAAAACTCATTGTAAATCCAAATTTATATAGATTAATTATCTAAAAACAAAATTGCCGCATATACCCTAATCGAGACATAAGAATATCCAAATATAAAATCCATAATTCACATCCCTAGTAATCATAAATCCATAAACATTTTAACATTCCTTAAAAATGTAAAATCCATAATTATATAGCATAAAATCAATAATCCATAAATCCATAATCCATAGTAACTTAATCATGATCCATAACTAACATAATCATAATCGATAAACATTTCAATATAATCACACAAAGGTCCTTAATATAATACATAATATAATATAATTCACATCCATAATAACTTAATCATGATCCATAATAAACATTACATAAATCCATACATCAAATCATCTAATCTGCATCCATAATAACAAAATCATGATCCATAAATGTTTTAATATTACATAACATTAAAATCCATCAAATCCATAATCCAAATCCATAATTACATTGCTAAAAACCTATAAATCATAATCTAATTCACATCCATAATTAACAAAATCATATCCATAATAATCATAATCCATAAACATTTTAATGTAAATCCATAATCACATAACCTAAAATACAAGCATCCATGATAACATAAACTATAGAACATCCATAATCCATAAACTCCATAGAAAATATAAAACATTAACAATAATAATAAAAATCATGTATCTCTATATATAAAGGTTCAAAGCGTACATCATAAATATCTATATACAAAGTTTGTGGCTCTCTAGCCAATACAACAAATACAATAATGAGTTACTCAATAAATCAAATCCTTCTCAAATTAATTCTCCCTAGAGCTCCAACACCACCTCAACTCACATCCCCTCCCCCATATCCTCCTCTATCCTTCCTCTAATCCTTCCCATGGGATACGCTCCCTATATTGATTGACCCTATGTGAGTCTGCCTGGATGATATTCCATGTGTATCCAGGTGGGTTGCATAGTGTGGAATCTCTAGATGTATATAAATAATGATCTGATCATAGCATCACATCTCTAATTCTATCTCCCTATACCTATTTATGCTCATTATTCTAGCATATCCTATTCTAGGCCTAGCCCCCCTTATAACCATATGTCCTATAGAGCCTCCATCTCATCACCATAAGCTATCCATCTTCACTTGGTATCTATCTCACACCTCCACTACTAGGTCATGGATCATATGTAGGATTCATATTCCATCCATAGTGTATCTAATATGCTCTACACAATGTCCCACTCAATCTTCATAGTGGCAAGTGTATACACAATATTTTCAAACTTTTGTAAATTACTTATGCTCTTTATCTTGTAGGAACCCATCAAGTCTCAATCTATCTAAGTTCATACCCTAAGGGGTGCAGTATAAAATGGGTGGGTAGGCCATTGGTCGTTCATAGGATTGCTATCCCTTTTTCCACTTTTTATATACATACTTGTCTCCTAAAAACCATATCCCTAAGCTTGTTCTTTTCTATTATACACTCCTCAATAATTTCCCACCTTTCATTTCCCTTTTCCTATCCTAAACCCCCTTCAAATATTTATAGTAATCAATCAACTAGGTCAACCCTATACTCTTATGGGTAAAATTCATTTAGGGTCTAGGTCAGCTCTTGGTCAACCTAGACTGCGACCTAGTGATTTTTTGTCCATAATAATACTAAGTCAGCTGGGTTGACCCTATCGGTAAAAAGTTTTATAAGGTATTAGGTTTAAATTTACCTATATATACAAGATCATTTTTCCATTATATAAATAAGAGAAGAATAATTAAGAGTTATTGTTCATCGGCATATCCACCACTCTACATGAAGAACAAGCTCAGGGTTTCATAATTTCTTTGGAGATATGAATATTGTCTTGTGAAGAAATATTTTGGATGCATTGATAGGTTGTGTATCCTAGATATGATTTATCCTTATCATCCTTACATACCAAAATAACCTGATGTGAAGCACCTTCATCAATGGAGATATTGAGGATCAGTGTGTTCATCTTCAAAGGTAAGTATTACTAGCTTTGTTCCTCCATTGTAATAGCAGATAGATATGCATTTGTACTTATTTTCCATGCATTAGGATTTTACATACATTAATGTGAGTATATGTGTCTTATTCATGTTTAATTTTGTTGTTTATTACCCCCACTTTATGTTATAATCTTTGGTGAGAAATAGATTAAATTTTGATTTACTTGTTATTAGTATAGTGAATATGGAAATATAGGGCATAGTTAGGGTTATTTCATGATTGTGCTTGGT
This sequence comes from Torreya grandis, assembly GCA_037957365.1. Lineage (NCBI taxonomy): Eukaryota > Viridiplantae > Streptophyta > Pinopsida > Cupressales > Taxaceae > Torreya > Torreya grandis. The sequence continues at coordinate 1,430,744 of JARHVA010001129.1, forward strand.
CAGAGGTTTTGGAACCCTCCCTAACATTCTTATTATGGTAAGAGATCCCCTAATTGGGTCTAGCAAATCCCTATATTGGTCATGTTCCCAATTATCTAATGTATCCCTAATCAGAATTGTAAGTAGGATTTATCTTCTCTAAGTGAGGATTGATTTATAGACATGATGCATTTTTTATTACATATATTTTGGTGAACCCAATGTGAATCTAAATATTATAGGTTTTATTTCAAAAAATTTATTATTTTATCATTTTATTTATTATTTTTATATATTTGTGATACTAGGTTGGTAGGGCTAGTATATTTCTAACTTTTGTGCGTAGGTCTAACACACAATCATATCAACATGACTTTGTTCTTTCTATGCAGGTCTTCATCAAATAAAAGATACTAGGTTGAATAGGTCGACACAATACTCTTACAAGTTTTTAGAAAAAATATTAGGTCAAATAAGCTAGTATAGTATTGCAAACATCTTTTAGATAACATAGTAGGTCAACCAGACCAGTATAGTTATCTTAACAGGGTTCAACAAATAGGGAACTAATGAACTAGGTTGACACAGTTGACATAGTTGAAAAAAATTTCAAGTAACATTCAAAAAACTTAAATAGAAATCTCACATTCATCAACATCTTCCAACCCACCAGGGTTCCTTTCTCTCTTTCTCTTTCATTTTAGCTTTTTCTTAGATTTCTATTTTTCATAGTTTGTAGTTTGTAAAACTAACATCATACATCAAAGTAGGTTGACCTAGTAAACCTAGTTCTATTTTATGTATTTTATCTTCTATCTAAAATACTAGGTTAGCCCTATTGACATATTTTTTAAACACTCTTTCTTTTTTAGTACAATAAAAACACTGTGGACTCTATTCTATAATGTTTGCATACACTATCATTTGAATTGACACTATACTATGTTTTAAATTAGAATTAACAATTATATGCTAGTAATTATTTCAAACATTCACTTCTAGTTATTTGCATGCTTAGATTAAATCAAATAGTCTAATTAGGTTTTTTTAATATACCATTTATTTGCATTATTTTTCTCTTTCTTATACACACTACCAAATCACATAATTTCAAAATGCATTTAAACAATTGTCTACTCAAGGCCTACCTATGTGGATTTCATCACCAAGGGGGAAGCCAACTTGGTATTTTGGCCAATCATAAACATGTGGTTAATGGTATATATTGGAAAAAAAATAATACCCTTATTGTTATAATGCGTGAAGTGAAGGGGTAGGCCCCAATACGAAGCCATTGCCATTACCAACAAAGATCCCTTTTAGCCTAAACATCCTGAAACCATTCTTTGATTATTTTATAGTTCCCTATTTTCAGCCAACTTCCTTATCACACTTAAAATAACACTTTATAATAATCTATCTTTTAGGATGACCACTTAGAATTTACTTTTTAGTTGATTGCTTGTTCTTTTCTTATGAAAACTTAGTTCACCTAAGGTTGTTGGGATATTTATTAGTAGTCAATTTAAGATTCACATGCATTTATTTTAAGAGGTTTTCTTGAGTTTTGGTATGATCCAATAATGAGTAATAAAAACTCATTGTAAATCCAAATTTATACAGATTAATTATCTAAAAACAAAATTGCCACATATACCCTAATCAAGACATAAGAATATCCAAATATAAAATCCATAATCACAGAACATGAAAGTTGTAATCCATAATTCACATCCCTAGTAATCATAAATCCATAAACATTTTAACATTCCATAAACATGTAAAATCAATAATTATATAGCATAAAATCAGTAATCCATAAATCCATAATCCGCAGTAACTTAATCATGATCCATAAATAACATAATCATAATCCATAAACATTTAAATATAATCATACAAAGTTCCATAATATAATACATAATATAATATAATTCACATCCATAATAACTTAATCATGATCCATAATAAACATTTTTATATAATAACATTAAATAAATCCATACATCAAATCATCTAATCTGCATCCATAATAACAAAATCATGATCCATAAATGTTTTAATATTACATAACATTAAAATCCATCAAATCCATAATCCAAATCCATAATGGCATTTCTAAAAACCTATAAATCATAATCTAATTCACATCCATAATTAAAAAAATCATATCCATAATAATCATAATCCATAAACATTTTAATGTAAATCCATAACATGTAAATCCATAATCACATAACCTAAAATACATGCATCCATGATAACATAATCTATAAAACATCCATAATCCATAAACTCCATAGAAAATATAAAACATTAAAATAATAATGAAAACCATGTATCTCTATATATAAAGGTTCAAAGCGTACATCATAAATATCTATATACAAAGTTTGTGGCTCTCTAGCCAATACAACAAATACAATAATGAGTTACTCAATAAATTAAATCCTTCTCAAGTTATTTCTCCCTAGAGCTGCAACACCACCTCCACTCCCATCCCCTCCCCCATATCCTCCTCTATCCTTCCTCTAATCCTTCCCATGGGATACGCTCCCTATATTGATTGACCCTATGTGAGTCTGCCTGGATGATATTCCATGTGTATCCAGGTGGGTGGCATGGTGTGGAATCTCTAGATGTATATCAAGAATGATCTGATCATAGCATCACATCTCTAATTCTATCTCCCTATACCTATTTATGCTCATTATTCTAGCATATCCTATTCTAGGCCTAGGCCCCCTTATAACCATATGTCTTATAGAGCCTCCATCTCATCACCATAAGCTATCCATCTTCACTTGGTATCTATCTCACACCTCCACTACTAGGTCATGGATCATATGTAGGATTCATATTCCATCCATAGTGTATCTAATATGGTCTACACAATGTCCCACTCAATCTTCATAGTGGCAAGTGTATACACAATATTTTCAAACTTTTGTAAATTACTTATGCTCTTTATCTTGTAGGAACCCATCAAGTCTCAATCTATCTAAGTTCATACCCTAAGGGCTACACTATAAAAGGGGTGGGTAGGCCATTGGTGATTCATAGGATTGCTGTCCCTTTTTCCACTTTTTATATACATACTTGTCTCCTAAAAACCATATCCCTAAGCTTGCTCTTTTCTATTATACACTCCTCAATAATTTCCCACCTTCCATTTCCCTTTTCCTATCCTAAACTCCCTTTCAAATATTTATAGTAATCAATAAACTAGGTCAACCCTATACTCTTATGGGTGAAATTCATTTAGGGTCTAGGTCAGCTCTTGGTCAACCTAGACTGCGACCTAGTGATTTTTTGTCCATAATAATACTAAGTCAGCTAGGAAGACCCTATCGGTCAAAATTTTTATAAGGTATTAGGTTTAAATTTACCTATATATACAAGATCATTTTTCCATTATATAAAGAAGAGAAGAATAAGTAATATTTATTTTTCATCTGCATATCCACCACTCTACATGAAGAACAAGCTTAGGGTTTCATAATTTCTTTGGAGATATGAATATTGTCTTGTGAAGAAATATTTTAGATGCATTGATAGGTTATGTATCCTAGATATGATTTATCCTTGTCATCCTTACATACCAAAATAACCTTATGTGAAGTACCTTCATCAATGGAGATATTGAGGCTTGGTGTGTTCATCTTCAAAGGTAAGTATTACTAGCTTTGTTCCTCCATTGTAAGAGTAGATAGATATGCATTTGTACTTATTTTCCATGCATTAGGATTTTACATACATTAGTGTCAGTATATGTCTCTTATGCATGTTTAATTTTGTTGTTTATTACCCCCACTTTGTGTTATAAGCTTTGGTGAGAAATAGATTAAATTTTGATTTACTTGTTATTAGTATAGTGAATATGAAAATATAGGGCATAGTTAGGGCTATTTCATGATTGTGCTTGGTCAAAGGTTTTGGAACCCTCCCTAACATTATTATTACGGTAAGATATCCCCTAATTGGGTCTATTAGATCCCTATATTGGTCATGTTCCCAATTATCTAATGTATTCCTAATTAAATTGTAAGTAGGATTTATCTTCTCTGAGTTAGGATTGATTTATAGACATGATGCATTTTTTATTACATATATTTTGGTGAACCCAATGTGAATCTAAATCTTATAGGTTTTATTTCAAAAAATTTATTATTTTATAATTTTATTTATTATTTTTATATATTTGTGATACTAGGTTGGTAGGGCTAGTATATTTCTAACTTTTGTGCGTAGGTCTAACACACAATCATATCAACATGACTTTGTTCTTTCTATGCAGGTCTTCATCACGTACAAGATACTAGGTTGAATAGGTCGACACAATACTCTTACAAGTTTTTAGAAAAAATATTAGGTCAAATAAGCTAGTATAGTATTCCAAACATCTTTTAGATAACATACTAGGTCAACCAGACCAGTATAGTCATCTTAACAGGGTTCAACAAATAGGGAACTAGTGAACTAGGTTGACACAGTTGACATATTTGAAAAAAATTTCAAGTAACATTCAAAAAACTTCAATAGAAATATCACATTCATCAACATCTTCCAACCCACCAAGGTTCCTTTCTCTCTTTCTCTTTCATTTTAGTTTTTTCTTAGATTTCTATTTTTCATTGTTTGTAGTTTGTAAAACTAACATCATACATCAAAGTAGGTTGACCTAGTAAACCTAGTTCTATTTTATGTATTTTATCTTCTATCTAAAAAACTAGGTTAGCCCTATTGACATATTTTTTAAACACTCTTTCTTTTTTAGTACAATAAAAACACTGTGGACTCTATTCTATAATGTTTGCATACACTATCATTTGAATTGACACTATACTATGTTTATAAATTAGAATTAACAATTATATGCTAGTAATTATTTCAAACATTCACTTCTAGTTATTTGCATGCTTAGATTAAATCAAATATTCTAATTAGGTTTTTTTAATATACCATTTATTTGCATTATTTTTCTCTTTCTTATACACACTACCAAATCACATAATTTCAAAATGCATTTAAACAATTATCTACCCAAGGCCTACCTACGTGGATTTCATCACCAAGTAGGAAGTGAACTTGGTATTTTGGCCAATCATAAACATGTGGTTAATGGTATATATTGGAAAAAAAATAATACCCTTATTGTTATAATGCGTGAAGTGAAGGGGTAGGCCCCAATACGAAGCCATTACCATTACCAACAAAGATCCCTTTTAGCCTAAACATCCTGAAACCATTCTTTGATTATTTTATAGTTCCCTATTTTCAGCCAACTTCCTTATCACACTTAAAATAACACTTTATAATAATCTAACTTTTAGGATGACCACTTAGTTAGAATTTACTTTTTAGTTGATTGCTTGTTTTTTTCTTATGAAAACTTAGTTCACCTAAGGTTGTTGGGATATTTATTAGTAGTCAATTTAAGATGCTCATTCATTTATTTTAAGAGGTTTTCTTGAGTTTTGCTATGATCCAATAATGAGTAATAAAAACTCATTGTAAATCCAAATTTATACAGATTAATTATCTAAAAAAAAATTGCCACATATACCCTAATCAAGACATAAGAATATCCAAATATAAAATCCATAATCACAGAACATGAAAGTTGTAATCCATAATTCACATCCCTAGTAATCATAAATCCATAAACATTTTAACATTCCATAAACATGTAAAATCCATAATTATATAGCATAAAATCAGTAATCCATAAATCCATAATCCATAGTAACTTAATCATGATCCATAAATAACATAATCATAATCCATAAACATTTCAATATAATCACACAAAGGTCCATAATATGATACATAATATAATATAATTCACAACCATAATAACTTAATCATGATCCATAATAAACATTTTTATATAATAACATTACATAAATCCATACATCAAATCATCTAATCTGCATCCATAATATCAAAATCATGATCCATAAATGTTTTAATATTACATAACATTAAAATCCATCAAATCCATAATACAAATCCATAATGACATTGCTAAAAATCTATAAATCATAATCTAATTCACATCCATAATTAACAAAATCATATCCATAATAATCATGATCCATAAACATTTTAATGTAAATCCATAAAATGTAAATCCATAATCACATAACCTAAAATACAAGCATCAATGATAACATAATATATAAAACATCCATAATCCATAAACTCCATATATTACAAATAATAACAAAAATCATGTATCTCTATATATAAAGGTTCAAAGCATACATCATAAATATCTATATACAAAGTTTGTGGCTCTCTAGCCAATACAACAAATACAATAATGAGTTACTCAATAAATTAAATCCTTCTCAAATTAATTCTCCCTAGAGCTCCAACACCACCTCCACTCCCGTCCCCTCCCCCATATCCTCCTCTATCCTTCCTCTAATCCTTCCCATGGGATACGCTTCTTATATTGATTGACCCTATGTGAGTCTGCCTGGATGATATTCCATGTGTATCCAGGTGGGTGGCATAGTGTGGAATCTCTAGATGTATATCAAGAATGATCTGATCATAGCATCACATCTCTAATTCTATCTCCCTATACCTATTTATGCTCATTATTCTAGCATATCCTATTCTAGGCCTAGCCCCCCTTATAACCATATGTCCTATAGAGCCTCCATCTCATCACCATAAGCTATCCATCTTCACTTGGTATATATCTCACACCTCCACTACTAGGTCATGGGTCATATGTAGGATTCATATTCCATCCATAGTGCATCTAATATAGTCTACACAATGTCCCACTCAATCTTCATAGTGGCAAGTGTATACACAATATTTTCAAACTTTTGTAAATTACTTATGCTCTTTATCTTGTAGGAACCCATCAAGTCTCAATATATCTAAGTTCATACCCTAAGGGCTGCACTATAAAAGGGGTGGGTAGGCCATTGGTGATTCATAGGATTGCTATCCCTTTTTCCACTTTTTATATACAAACTTGTCTCCTAAAAACCATATCCCTAAGCTTGTTCTTTTCTATTATACACTCCTCAATAATTTCCCACCTTTCATTTCCCTTTTCCTATCCTAAACCCCCTTTCAAATATTTATAGTAATAAATCAACTAGGTCAACCCTATACTCTTATGGGTGAAATTCATTTAGGGTCTAGGTCAGCTCTTGGTCAACCTAGACTGCGACCTAGTTATTTTTTGTCCATAGTAATACTAGGTCAGTTGGGTTGACCCTATCAGTCAAAAGTTTTATAAGGTATTAGGTTTAAATTTACCTATATATACAAGACCATTTTTCCATTATATAAAGAAGAGAAGAATAAGTAAGAGTTATTGTTCATCGGCATATCCACCACTTTACATGAAGAACAAGCTTAGGGTTTCATAATTTCTTTGGAGATATGAATATTGTCTTGTGAAGAAATATTTTGGATGCATTGATAGGTTGTGTATCCTAGATATGATTTATCCTTGTCATCCTTACATACCAAAATAACCTTATGTGAAGCACCTTCATCAATGGAGACATTGAGGCTCGGTGTGTTCATCTTCAAAGGTAAGTATTACTAGCTTTGTTCCTCCATTGTAAGAGTAGATAGATATGCATTTATACTTATTTTCCATGCATTAGGATTTTACATACATTAATGTGAGTATATGTCTCTTATGCAAGTTTAATTTTGTTGTTTATTACTCCCACTTTGTGTTATAAGCTTTGGTGAGAAATAGATTAAATTTTGATTTACTTGTTATTAGTATAGTGAATATGAAAATATAGGGCATAGTTAGGGCTATTTCATGATTGTGCTTGGTCAGAGGTTTCGGAACCCTCCCTAACATTCTTATTATGGTAAGAGATCCCCTAATTGGGTCTATAAAATCCCTATATTGGTCATGTTCCCAATTATCTAATGTATCCCTAATCAGAATTGTAAGTAGGATTTATCTTCTCTAAGTTAGGATTGATTTATAGACATGATGCATTTTTTATTACATATATTTTGGTGAACCCAATGTGAATCTAAATCTTATAGGTTTTATTTCAAAAAATTTATTATTTTATCATTTTATTTATTATTTTTATATATTTGTGATACTAGGTTGGGAGGGCTAGTATATTTCTAACTTTTGTGCGTAGGTCTAACACACAATCATATCAACATGACTTTGTTCTTTCTATGCAGTTCTTCATCAAATACAAGATACTAGGTTGAATAGGTCGACACAATACTCTTACAAGGTTTTAGAAAAAATATTAGGTCAAATAAGCTAGTATAGTATTCCAAACATCTTTTAGATAACATACTAGGTCAACCAGACCAGTATAGTCATCTTAACAGGGTTTAACAAATAGGGAACTAATGAACTAGGTTGACACAGTTGACATAGTTGGAAAAATTTTCAAGTAACATTTAAAAAACTTCAATAGAAATCTCACATTCATCAACATCTTCCAACCCACCAAGATTCCTTTCTCTCTTTCTCTTTCATTTTAGTTTTTTCTTAGATTTCTATTTTTCATAGTTTGTAGTCTATAAAACTAACATCATACATCAAAGTAGGTCGACCTAGTAAACGTAGTTATATTTTATGTATTTTATCTTCTATCTAAAATACTAGGTTAGCCCTATTGACATATTTTTTAAACACTCTTTCTTTTTTAGTACTATAAAAACACTGTGGACTCTATTCTATAATGTTTGCATACACTATTATTTGAACTGATACTATACTATGTTTTAAATTAGAATTAGCAATTATATGATAGTAATTATTTCAAACATTCACTTCTAGTTATTTGCATGCTTAGATTAAATCAAATAGTCTAATTAGGTTTTTCTAATATACCATTTATTTGCATTATTTTTCTCTTTCTTATACACACTACCAAATCACATAATTTCAAAATGCATTTAAACAATTATCTACCCAAGGCCTACCTACGTGGATTTCATCACCATGGGGGAAGCCAACTTGGTATTTTGGCCAATCATAAACATGTGGTTAATGGTATGTATTGGAAAAAAATAACACCCTTATTGTTATAATGTGTGAAGTGAAGGGGTAGGCCCCAATACGAAGCCATTACCATTACCAACAAAGATCCCTTTTAGCCTAAACATCCTGAAACCATTCATTGATTATTTTATAGTTCCCTATTTTCAGCCAACTTCCTTATCACACTTTAAATAACACTTTATAATAATCTAACTTTTAGGATGACCACTTAGTTAGAATTTACTTTTTAGTTGATTGCTTGTTCTTTATACAATTCTTTAATGAGAAAAGAATCTACCATAGAATACAATTCTTTATGGTGAAAATTTTAAACACATGGTTCTCAATCTTCTCAATCTTGATCTACCCCATCCTGTATAGTATATCTAGAGAATCTTAGTAGACAAATCCAAAACAATGATAATTATATACCTTATACCACTTTTACACCTTCTAAACCTAGAATTTGTAAAATCATCAACCCATCTAAATTAAATGTTAGAACCTCACATTATGTTCCACCTCTTATAACCAATGTTCATAATCCTCGTGTTACACTCATAATCAAATAACCAAACCTTATTACTTACAAAAGAAACATGGTCGAAACTAATCTTGGGAATCCTCCAACTAAAAATAATCCTCCTCCCACTAGAACTACCAATCTTCCTCCTAAAAACATTAATAACCCACCTTAAAATACTAATGCATAACTTGAAAAAACTCAAATTCTTTCTCAAATAGTTCAACAAATGAAGATCATGAAAACAACTAATCATTCTCAAATGATGCACATGAAACATTATTACACATGACTAGTCAACCACCTCAAGTCATCATGTCTCAACAATATATATATATATATATATATATATATATATATATATATATATATATATATATATATCCCTCCTCTTAGATATGATAATGGTAATATCATCCCTCAACCTCTAATGAATAAAAAAATGCTTGAACATCTTCAAAATGAACCTTTAGATCTATTAAATACATCCATAGATATTGGAAACATTTTTTCAACTATCACAAATGATGGGACTAAGGAACCTACTATATTTATTAAGTATTTTGGTAATATCTATAAAGAATGGGTCCAAAATAACACCTTTGATACCACAAAGATCTTAGACAAAACTTTTATTGGTGATTCACTTGAATGGTACAACTAAATTCCTAGAAATTCCATCTCAAAACTAGATGATTTAGTCAATGCTTTAGTGAAGGAATTCCAACATGATGGATGACCTTCCTAAAAATTACCTTAGCCATTCCATCAATACCAAGAAAATTACTAATGAATCTTCTCTTACTTTCATCAAACAATGGAAGTCTCTAGCTCATAAAGTGGATCATAACATGAATGATGATATTTTTTAAAAACTATTTGTTAATGCTCTTGAAGCTCCCCTTCAATACAAATTTTGAATATTTTCCCTTAAAACTTTAGAAGAATCTTTAGATCAAGAAAAATGGAAAGACTTTCTTGTGACTCTATTTGAAACACCTCAAATAACTACTAAAGAACCTTTTTAGTTATTTTCTCATAACATTGATTCATCCAAGCTTCCCTAACCTCAAAATGGAGCATTTAATTTAGCCAATTTTAACCCGACCCACCCTACCTTGAGTCTATAAAAAATTAAGAAGAAATTGCCACCATCTAAACCCATGAGATTTTATCCTTCCAAACCTCCTTTAAAATGGTATAATCCTAATAAATTGTATTGGTGGCATGCTAATATAGGTCATTCTCATGAGTCTTATTGTGATCTTCACCAATTTATACTTTATTCCTTGCTTGGTTTACATTTCAATATTGATATTCTCACAAAACAATGTTATCAAGATTATCTTCAAGCTTCTCAAATTCAATCTCAAAAACTACAATCACATCAACATCAACCACCTAATGAACAAAAATAATTATCCCATACTTACACCTCATCCACTAATGTTTTTCAAACCACAATTGATCCTTATTCCTACACCAATAAGGAAAGGATAGATAACATGAACAACTTTAAAAATATTTTTGCATCCATTGAACCTTGACCTATTAAACTCACATGACCCAAAAAAATACCTAGTTCAAATGCCTACTCCAAAGCATATTAGACATGGTCCTCTTTTACCTCCTTTCCTCCTCATACCTATCCTCCACATCCTATGTCACATTCAACAACGTTAAAATCTAATAAACTAACAGATTTACCTCTCTCCAAATGTACCTACCAACCCAATGAAAATAATATTAATGGTTTAATGTTACCTGAATCCACCTCACATATTGGGGCATCCTAAAATTCTCATCCACACGTCCCTTCAGACCTTGGGGTATCCTATCCCTACATCCAATCACCCATTGAGGCATCATATGATGCCCAATCTTATTATATAATGCATAACAACAACAAATTCAACTTCAAGAAACCTTTCAAGACTTATAGACTTATATTTCACATGCTCATCTTTGATATAGATGTTAGCTTAGATCTTACTTGTTATTTTTTGTCTCGTGTTTCTTTTTTTGGTGCACTTTACCTCTTTTAGTCACACTTTATTAGAATCATTTTTACCTTTGGGTTATTTGGTTTTCTTACACATTAAATTTGGCATTTGTTTTCATTTAGGTTCTTACACATCTCTTTTATTTTTGTCTTTTTATGTCATCCTTTGCCTTAGTAGCTTATGATTATTTTCCCCTTATTTAGCATTCACCTCATAGGTGTTCACCATGTGAGTTATAGTGTAATACCATGGATAGGACTAGGATATCCTCATAAATTACCACATTAAAACATATTTAAACAACTTTTTAGGATGACTACTACATTAATTGGTTCTTATGCTAGATCCATTGTAGGTTTGCATCGCTTATATAATGACATGACTACCATAAGCATAACCATGCCCGTTTCATAAAATTATTTTACCTACTTATACTTAGATATAAGTATATTCATCATTATTTCATTTATTACATATACATATCTCTTATGATCCCCATATTTCCATTATTTCCTTTCATTTGAGGCTCACATCAGTTAATTTTGAGATTGCACACTTACTTGTGGGAAAGTCTAAGAGTCTTTAGATACCTTGGTCTTTAGGTCCTTTTCTCTAGTGACCAAGTGTAAGATATCTTGTGTTTGTCACCTATTTCACTCATGTTTTGTTCTCTAAATCCACATGGAGGAGGAGAAATAGAAAAATCCAAAACAAGTTAAAAACCAAATCATAAAATACAAATAAAAGGCAATGATTCAAAGGCAAAAATAATCTTAAAATTTAAATCACACCAAAAAATGTGATCTATATTTGGAAAATATCCCATCTTAGTCAAAGTTCAAACTCCATAGTTGGACTCATGATAGAGTTGAGGTCTATTTAGGTATGATAGGTTAGTAGATTGGGGTAGGAGGTCTCATTATATAATATACTATTAAGTGCCATCTACTTTCTCACATAAGTATTCAATATTTTTAGTAGACCAATGGCTCTCTAATGGGTCCTAAGGAATGTAGAACACATTGTGGGAAGGTAGGTACATTTTACTTTTCATGCATATAGACTTCATAGGTTGATATATGTACTTCTCTTGTTAGCCCAATCTTTGTGTTCATTAGTAAAAGTGTCTTAAATCCTTGATGTTGATAGTTCTTAGCCTTTCTCACTTGTGTAATGTGTCTCATTATTGTTAAGGATGTTCACATCACCCATGTCACACCTAACATTCCTTATTTACATCACATTTTCCTTATATTCCCCTTATGGGATATTTCTTTAGCTGATCACATTCTTAATCACATCTACCTTATTATTCCTCTTGGTTTATAGTTTGTGAGTTATATTATAAGACCTTAGATAGGATCAGTCCTTCCTAACAAACATGCTTACACCATTTTTATTACCACACCATCTCATTGTCATACTAGTCATGTCATTAGGTGGTTATGTTTTTTGATATTGTATCTTAGAACAAGTACTAAGTTTGAGTTTTCATCCTTTAGAGCTTTTGATTTTCATTTCTCCATCTTGTTTTTGTTTTATTTTTGTGGACTTCAGTTACCTTATATATGACATTTGGCATTCTTACATGTTTCTCTTTATGTATGAATTTTTCATGTTTGTCTCAAATCTTGAATTATATTTCATTATCGGTCATTCATATTTTTTTATGTTCAATTTGGCATGCTTATATTACACGGGGTTACTTATCGCTTGATTCCATATATATTTTATATTATTCTTGAATTGACATTAATTTTTCCCATTTATGTTTTACATACTTTCCAACATGATTTAGTGTGTTCTACATTCCTTTTTTTCATTCATGTATTACACGCTTCCCAACATGATTCAGTGTCCTACATTCCTTTTTGCCATTTATGTTTTACAAGATTTGCAATGTGATTTAGTATGTTTTATAGTCCTTTTCAACATTTATGTTTTACATGATTTCCAATATGATTTAATACGTTCTACAATCATTTGTGATTCATTTTCCATCATTTTGTCATTTATTTCCATCAATCTTTTTGTTCTAACCTTGCCCTAACAATCCTAATTTTCCAATTTTCCTAAGACCCTCATATCTTTGTCTCTACTAATTATTTTTACAAACCATAAAAATATTTTGGAATCCTAATGTCTTAGAGAATTTTTTCCACTACTATATGCCTATATTCCAATTTTTTTTATTTTTTGTTATTTTGTGCACTAATCTTTACAATTTCACCTAATGTTCTTCACATTGGACACCTTCACTTCTCTCACAATCTACTTCTTTATCTACAAAACTAAGGTAAGTAAAGGTATGTGTTTTTAAATTCTATACTTTCATTTATCTTAGTTTCTCCTTATTGTAGTTTACTTAGCATAAGCATTATGTGTTATCATGTTCTATTCTCAAAGCATCATCTTGTGTTTTACTCACATGACACATGATGAGCTTCAAGTGGAGTATATGTATACACATAATATTTTCAAACATTTATCAATTACTGACACTCTTTATCTTTTAGGAACCCATCGAGTCTCAATCTCTCTAATTACATGCCCTAAGGGGAGGGTAGATCATTGGTGCTTCACAATATTATTTTCCATTTTACCACTTGTTATCTACATGCATGTCTCCTAAAAACCATATCCCTAATATTTTTATTATCTATTATAAACTCCTCAGTCATTTCCCACCTTTTATCCATCTTTTCCTAGCCTAAATCCCCTTTATAATATAAATATTACTAGTTTGATTAGGTCAACCTTGTACTCTTATGGGTGAAATTCATTTAGGATCTAGGTCAACTCTTTGCTGACCTAGCCCATGACCTAGTGAATTTTTGTCCATAATAGTACTAGGTTGACTACGTCAACCTTTTTCACTAAATGTTTTAGAAGAGCTTAGGGTTAAATCCATATATATAGTCAAGATAATTTTTCCATTATTTAGAGAAGATAATAATAAGCAAGAGCTACTATGCATTTGCTTATCCACCATTTTACTTGAGGAGAAAGCTTGGGGTTTCATACTTTATTTGGATATATGAATCTTGTCTTATGGAGAAATATTTTTGGTGCATTGATAGGATGTGTATCCTAGAGATGATTTATCATTGTCATCCTTACATATTGTAACCACCACTTGTGAATAACTTTAGCCAAGGGAGAGATTGAGTCTTGGTGGGTTTTTCTTTAAAAGTAAGTATTTCTAACTTTGTTCCTCCTTTGTAAGAGTAGATAGATATGCATTTTTACTTATGTTCCATGAATTAGGATTTTTTATCCATTGATGTGAGTATATATCTCTTATGCATGTTTATTTTTATTGTTTATTACCCCTACTTTATATCACAAGCTTTGGTTGTCACTAGATTAGATTTTGATTTACTTGTTATTAGTATAGTGAATATGAAAGTATAGTGCTTAGTTAGGGTTATTACATGATTATGCTTGACATAAGGTTTTCAAACCCTCCCTAGAATTTTTATTATGGTAAGAGATCCCCTAATTAGGTATAGTGGGTCCTCAGTATATCCTTCTCTATAATAATCTTGATTATATCTATCTCCTCCTCTTCTCCTACCTCATCCTCTCCCCCATACTCTCATCTCCATCCATCCTCTCCCATCTCTTCCTATCCTCTTCCATCCTCCATCTCCTCATATACTCCCTCCTACCTAGGTCACACCACCCTCTCCTACCTCACAACCAGCTACCCTACCCACCATACTAAGAATGATGGTGTGCACCTTGTATCCTCTATATCTAACCCTATTCCCTCCTCCTTGGCCCCTACCAAAATATCTATAATGTCTGGCTCTAGGAGTCTAGGATCTATCTCATCCCATTTATATGTGCATGAGGCCCATGGAATATATTTTACTAATCTAAACTATCTCCACACCTACCTAAAATTGAAGTACTCCATGTAATCCATCCTCCATCTTATCACCCATCTCTCCCTTCGGATGTCCTATAGCTCTAAGTATAGTCTAAACCATGTAATAAATATGATGTAAGGCCTCCAAATAATATCTCCATCATGTAATCCCTTGATAGTACTCTAGGCTCTAAATCACACCATCTATATAGTCTCAAACTAAATTGGCCTTCCATCATAGGAATACAACACTATAATCAGTCTCATACCATTGTATCATGGGTTACCAATGAGATACACCATCCTGATGTGCTCATGTGTCTAAAACTATAAAAGAATGATCAGATTTAGTCCATACCTCTTATGGGTCCTCCACCCCCATAACTCTTTGTAGATCTATGTCAGTAAAGTCAAAACCTAAGAGAACACTATCTTATGCTCTAGCATATCATCAACCATACTTATAAGGCTCCATGAGAACCTACCTCCTGCTGAGTCTGAGAGAGTATAGCATGAGATGGCCAATAGTATCATCATCATAACACCTTTCTCCTTTATATCAACCTCATATAGTGGCTCAAACACAAAACCACTTGCTATAAAGTTAATATCTACAGCATCCCCTTTGTATAGTCATGTCAATATTACTCCATAGCCCCACTCATCCATAAGTATAATTTCAACTCCTTATACTAGAATTCACAAAATCCTATATATGTCTTCCTTAGTAATCATCATATCTCCTATGGGTAGCCAAAATGTCCTAATTGTTACAACCCATTGCTCTAGTAATGTGACCAAAAAACTTTCATCTCAGTGAATATGTTGGTAGTAACACACTCCTCCCAAGCCTACAGCCTCTAGGTGTACCCAGTCATCATCACTAAGATATTCCCTTAGTCACTCTAATATAGGTGGCACTTAATCCCACATCTATAATAGTATATGTGCTTATTACCAAAATCCTCTATAAGCCTTAAATTTCCTAAACTACTACTTAGTATAACCTTTAATACTCTAATCTAGCCTTTCACTTTATTTTATGAATCATCATTGATTAATTATAGATTAATCTTATTTTGTTTATATCAATGTCATTTCATCTAGATTGACACCATTTTATCTGAAATGATGTCAATTCCCATTAAATTATTATTGATTCATAAGAATCAATGTTGATCTTCTAGCATCATACTATATTATTCCTAATATATTCCCCTAACCTAAAAATCTAAATAAAAATCAAGAAAATTATAAACAAATAGGGCCTACCTCATTTTGGGATCATCATCATCACCTTAAACCACTATCACTAGCCTCCATTTCATCTCACATCACAATCATCATCCAGTTATCACTCATCATTTGTTTCACATCGATAACAAATGAGACCTTTATATGTCATATTTGTTTATATAACCAAATTTAGATTGGCACTAGTCTATTCTAGATCAACAATGATCTAGTGGATTGGCACTGATTCATTCTGAGTCAACATCAATTTGCCTATTTTTCACTACTTAAAGTTTCCATAAATATAGTCTTACTCCATAGCCTTATCTTAGTACCTTGCCATACCTACCCTATTATTTATCCTATACCATTTTAGGTCTATGTATTGAGATCCCCTATTGGTCCCATAGCCTATGTAAGGCATGCATTTTTTTGGGTATCTCCCCTCTATGGGTCTTGAGAATGCATTTTTACTTGAGAATAGTTGTCTATAGGTAGCACACATACTATATAGCACATTGGATTCTTTGATCAGCCAAACCCTATCAATTTTTCTCTTATTTAGCCTTCATTTAAGACCACTTATTTTTATATATGGAATTTTATTATGGTATTTACCTTGGGGTATCTCTTCTTGTATTACCTTATATCTTCTCAGTGTAAAACATATACTTCATCTTATGCATCCATGCTCTTAGATCACATGTTTTATCTACCCATCCCATCTATTATTCCATTTTTTAAACTCATCACCCATTCCTCATCCTACATTGGCTCTTTTTTTGATGGGGGATATCTACTCACATAAACCTAGGACATTGAACGTCTCTCAATTTTTATCTCATTTGGCACGTATTCCATACTGCTTCATAAAAAAGGGAAAATGTAGACACTATAATTTAGTACACTATATACAATTTATTTAGTATCATAGGACCCTATTATTATTTTAATATCCTAAATAATTCTATCCTAAATTTTAATTTATTTACCTTTATCCACTCGCTAATTTGTTTTTAAAAATTACCTTTTTACCTCTCTAACCACCTAAATCTATTTACAACCTAGGGAATCTTAACTTTTTAACCACCTTACCCACGTATGACCCCATACTCAATATCCTCATGCACATAAACCCAAAATTTCATGTGGTTATATAAATATATATGGATAAAACCATCTTCTACCAAAATGGGTGAATCATTACCTATTCTACCATGATCGGTGTCAATTCTCTTGATCAGTGTCATTCTATTTATAACCAACCAACCCTTTGGCTTAGGGACCATGAACTCTAAACGTCAAAATGATTCTTTCATTTTTAGATAACTAAGGAAACCTTAACACCACCCTACTAAAATTCTTCAATGCATAATCCACATCTACCATCACGAGCTTGAAGGATTACTTGCATTCATGGGAAGAAAATCATCCTTCCTAAAATTAGGTTCAACATAAGTTTTATCTTGTTTACTTCATTTATCCTTTATATTTATGTAATCTATTACTTATCACACTCATAGAGCATAGCATAAATAGGTGCAGTTTAGATAGAATTGATGCCCATTCATCTAAATCTGCATTGATTCTACATCATTGACATTAATCCTATAAGATCAACATTGATCCACTATATTATATTATGAAAACCCAATCCTTTAAATCCTAAGAATCATGTCATTAATTATTTTAATTATCTATCTTTTTAAATGTGTCCTTGCTATGTAGATTAATCTACCTATTATTGTACATGATGTCATTAATATTATTGATTTGCCTATAGTATCTCAAACCTTTTCTGCCAACCAGAGTGACATAGACTTCAAGTAATCATTATGTGCCATTTTTTACTCTCCCTCAATTGAAGCCACTTTTGACCAACTTGATGTTATACAAGAGGATGTGAATGTTTCTATGGCTTATTTGGATGAATACTTCGCTTACGTTGATATCTTAAAGAAAGATTGAATCATAATCATTATTATTATTGTATCTTTATCCTTTATAATTTCAAGTGTTGTTTATCCACATAATTATGAAAATAGTGAGTTGACATCCACTTGAGGAAGTTCACAACTTCCTAGGACTTGTTCCTAACTGAACAACTCACTTATCTATCTATTAATCCATTTTTTTGTCTAAGTTATTTATCTATGTGCAGGTTATTCTTCCAAGCCAAAAAAAAGTTCTCTCATTCGTTAGATTCAATCAGTGAAAAACCATCTTTGTATCTTTAGGTATTCATCATAAACCCTTTATTTTATTAAGTCTTTAGTAAGTTAAGTAAATTTAAAGAAAAAAGAAAAACTACTATGACAAGAACATTGTTATGGGCATGAATCTAGCTAAGCCAGATGAAATTTAGATGGCTGATTTAGTTCAAACTAATTATTATTAATACCTAAAATATTCCTATTGGTTTATAGGATTATCTCTATTAACTATGGTGGTTTGATGTTTCCTATGGGTTGAGAGATAATGAATCCCATTACTTTAAAGTAACCTATAAGTGTTTCCATGGATGATATTGAAATAAGTAGTGGGAAATTATTGTATTATTTTAAGTGAAATTAAAAGAACAATATTATTTAACATAGTCACTTGTCTAGTGTTGAAACTAAGATAATTAAGAATTTATAAATATTGACTAAACATCATTCAACAGAGTTGATAAACTAAAATGAGATAAGTAATAATAATATAATTCTTATGATAATAAAATAATTAAAATGGCATACATATAAGATTTCATATTACACATGATTTGACCTAGGAAATTACTTTTAGGTATAATGCACATTACATTAACTCATTATTTATTGTATTAACTCAACTATTTATAATGCAATAATTTATTTTCAAGTTCTAATTTTCCACTACTATATTATGGAAATATATGAGCACATCAATAGGTAACTTTAAAAGCAATATTATAATACCAAGCGTACCAAAACCATGGGTTATATAAAACATGGGATAAAATGACACAAATACATGCCAATATGGTTTAAAGAGGGGGAAAGGAACCATTTTGGCTCTATAGTCTAGAAGAGTGTAAATCATGGAAAATACACAACATTTTTGAATAATATCCCACTTGCTAGATACTTTCCTTAAGGGGGCACATGACCACACCCTCAATAGTTAAGGATAGATATTCCCATTGATTTTGTGAATCAAGAAAATTTCTCAATACATAACCTTCATTAGTGAATCAAAAATGTTCTCACATGAATCCACATTATCTAAAGGTATTGTATCATTCTCCACCATTTACCTTATAAAATAGTATTACAAAATGATGTGTTTCATTCTATAATCATACTTTATGTTCCTTACTAGAAAAATAGCAATTTGAGAGTCATTAGCTATCCTTCCATCCTTTTGGACAAACCCAATATCATAAATTAACCTTTGAATCTAAACTACTTCCTAGCTTGCCTGAGTAACTACCATGTACTCAATCTCTATAGTGGATATCGTAACACTAGCTTGTCATTTGCTCATACAACATATAACTCCACAAAAAAACATGAACACATATCCACTAGTAGATATTTGGAAATCAAAATCTCCAACCCTTTTGAATCCAAAAAACCGTGTATAAATTGAATTATTTTGGCTTTGATGAAGGCATTAGCCTTGGCCAACTATATAGAATTTGAAGGCACAATTATTATTTTCAATAATTGTAATGAAAATTAAACTCCATTAGTCCATATTCATATCAAAATAGTGATATGAATTTTGTGTTTAATAGTTATTTATGTAGGGTTCAGTCTATCTCCTCCTTGTCTTTGTTCTACACCATTTTTTGAACCATGCCCTACAAAATGAAATCAATGTTATTATTATTTCACAAATCTTTTGTTACAATATCAACATATGAATGTTGGGTATCATGGACCGCATGATTTTATATAAAATATGAACTAAAAACAATGAATAATACATCATAGAAACATTGGTTTTTCATTTTTGAATTGTTGGAACTATTTTCTTGTTTCAACAAAGAATACAAGAGGAAAATTCAATTGTGAAAACATAAAAAATAAAAGCATCCATTTATGAAGTCATGATTAGTATGAATTAGATGTGATAGAATGGTAATGTGAAGAAAATGATTGAAACCAATATGCCCCCACTACATATATGCATTTAAATAATATAGCTCAATATCAAATATGGAGATAATCAATGCATTCCAAATGTGGAGATAATAATATGCATGCTAATAGTGGGAAAGAATCAATGTGTGTTCATGTATTTTATAAAATTAAGAGTGTGTAATAATTTAAGCTCAAATGGAAGCCAAAGTAAGTGTAGATAATTGATATGGAATAATGATCAAGTATCATGTTACAAGAGATGTACACTATAGTCATTATGGAATACGTGTCATGGATGTTTCAATCAAGATAGGCAATCAATAGGTAAGGGATAAATAATATCAAGCTAATTTCTAAAAGAAAGGTCTATGTAAGAGAATACATACACATGTGTGCCAAGATACATAAATAAAGTGGATGTGCAATTTCAGATGCTATGTACAATGGATTTAGTTTATATAAATACATGAGTTCATCCATGGGATGCATGTATATAGGTCTAGTTTCATAAGGATTATCATACCAATATTTTGTATAATCATAATCATAACCATCCCCTTGTTCATGAAATTGTGATATGCCAATCTTATAATTTTCTACATATCTAGATGTAAAACCAACTATGACATATTAAGGAGTTATCTTATTGAAATCTTTTTTCTATTGAGTATGTTCATCATTATCATTATCTTGCATATTATTTGGAACTAAAGAAGAATCAAGTATCACTACTTAAAAATTGGGAAGAGAATTGGTTCCTGCCTATAATTATTGACATGGAGATGTAAGCATAGTAAATATAGTATAGGGCTTATCATATTACTCAATTAATGAAATAGATAGAGTGTTTGAACCCTTATAAACTGCATTTGTACCATTAGTCATTTTAGGAACATATTTCTTTAGAAATTTATTCATGAGAAACCTTTTCTTAAGGATGTTTTTTTTTTCTTATTTTGAGTATGTTTTTCAACTTCTTTTTTGGTAATTGATATTTTAGTAAATTTTCCTTTGTGATATTTTTGTTTTATAACTTGTAATTTTCTAATTATTCCCTTTGATTATTTAATTATTCCCTTTGTAATTGTTCTTTATGTAACCATATTTTCCCTCCCATTCCTTTTATAACCTTTCTTGTTCTAATTTTTCCTTTTCCAACTTTTCATGCTCTATTTTTTCTTTTTATAATGTTTATTTATTTATTTCATATTTTTAAAATAAACACAATTACTCAAGGAACCGATCCAAACTATGATAAACATGCATACTAGATATAATAATAAAATTATAAGAGGTAAGAAGGCTCTTTGCTTATTTGTTGCACTTTTTTAATTTATGGATGTCTAAATGCCAAATCTTAGACTGTGTAAATGATTTTTTTATGGTTTGTCTCTGCATGTTATATAATATTCAATTCTATTAGGTTTGGTAAGTATCTACAATTGATACTCACCTATAGTTATCAGTATTGACCCTACACATAGAGAACCTACATTTTCATTTGGGATTATGCACCTGTGTCTTTAATAATTTTTTATGGCCTTTATCATATTTGAAATTGAATATATGCACATATATAATCAACCCTAGTACTTCACAAGAAATCGAATATCATTTATGGGTATGTTAGGTGAAAGGGTTGGTTTGCACTGACATTGGCCAATCCTTGTTGACTGACTAAGTCAAATTTTGTAAGACATTTCCAATACTCCAAGGAGGGATCAAACTAGAATGTAGTTCTCTACCAATTCATATTTTTGTATTTTTGGATGCAATTATATATGTTTTTTCTCCTATTTTTACCTTTGGTATAAGCATGTAGATATAAATTGACCTTTGTAAGCTTTAGATTTATCTTTAGTAATTTTATAGGTGTAATTTCTAATTATTGATAATGCCAAGTTCTTGTACCTAGAATACCTTACAATGACTTTGTATATATATGAATCTCTAAATTTGAATTAAGACCTAGTGGCATGAAAAATATAATCAAAAGAAGTTACATCATGCCCAAATAATGGTCATGAACTAAAGTGTGCCCAAAAATAATTAAAAATATGCATAAGTTAGTTTCACAATCTTTGGTCTATATAAATAGTTTATACTAAATGTAAATGGTATAACCAACCCATGGTATAAATATAATCTAGGATGAATGAAAGAACCAAATATCTTTATAATATGGCAAGTCTGACTAAAAAATATAGGACCAAGGTGTCAAACAACCAAATATAATCAATATAATAATGGAAAAATGAAAAGTGAAATGTCACTAAATATTTAGTTTGTAGTTTTAAATATATAAAAATAAAGTCATATAAAATTATTATGAAAAAAGGTTTATATCAAATCTATATATCTACACAATGTGGCATGATCCCACGAACTAGAAATCATAATTTCAAATTGGTCTCAACACAGTGACATGGCATAAACTTGAATTGAAATGGCCATAAATTTCACTTGGGACCATCATTTGAGATGTTCTTGGTCATTTTCAAATGTATGGAATAACATTTTATCAATAGTGGCCATTTGGAATAAAACCTCTTGTGAATAAAATTTTTCATGGGGAAAAGATCAAAAAGACATTTGCATGATTGTTCAATTTTTTATTGATTTAGTGAGGTAGTTACAAGAAAGTTGGAGAGTTAGGTATTAGAGGTATAAAATTGATCAAAATAATTAAAAATGGGTTAGTTCCCAAGTACAAAGATTAAGAAAGATAAGATCTGATAAGGGTCCATAGAAAGATAATGGCCACATAGTCGAATAGAGGTTACCATAGAGTAGAGAGGGGTCTCAATAAAGGAAGTTATAGAGTCTTCAATAGGGAGTAAATGCAAAGCCCATAGATCTTAGAGATAAAGAGAGTTAAATAAAGTGTAAAGAGTTATCATAAATGTTTATCTCATAAAGGTTATATTTCATTATATAATATAAGAATATTTTTTATTTTTTATCGTGTGACTTTGGTTGCATGGGTTGAGGGAATCCCTTTACTAAGACACCCTACTATGACTACACCATTTTAGGTAGATATAATATATTTTTTATTTTAATAATAAATTAATATTATAGTTTATAATAAAATAAACTAATATTGATAGATAATATCATAAATGTAATTTTACTAAATAAATATCAAAGGATTGGGTTTGAATTAATTAAATGATGTAATTTAAAAATTTTGGGTATATGTGAATGGTTAATTTTTATAAAAAAACTGTTTCTATTTGATTGATTATTTGAATAAGAATATTTCTTTCACAAGTTTGAATTCTACCAATTCATTCAAGTGGACTAAGATGGGACAAATTTGGAAATGCATGTATTATGTGGGGCTCAATAACGATTTGAAATTATTTTGAAAAGGTGTTAAAGAGTTTTTTTGTCTACATGATGGTCAATTCATCTCCTCAAGCCATGTCTAATAAACACCAAAACCATTATTTTTTCATTTTTGTGGCATATGTCATTTTGAAGATGGGTCTAATGGGAGAATCTTATAGAAATGTGCATGAATCTGTTAAGTGAGGTAGTCCTAGTGGCTGTGTGTGAAAGGGTCATTTGGTTGCCTAGTTACATATATAATTAATTATCACTTAATAATTTCTCACCTCTATTGTATAAAAGTCATTAGGAAACCTCTATTGTAAATAATGACATATATTTGGATGACATATACTTAAATATTACATAATAATTACATATGTACTTATATAAGTGATATAAGCATTTAAGTATATAAGTGATATTTAAACCTCTGTTGTAAAAAAGTCATTAACATTTCTCACAATTTGCAAAATTCATTTAATTTTTTATCAATTATGAAAACACATGTTACTTTTCAAAAAGTTATGAAAATTTTAATTTATTTTTTTTTCTTGGTGAAAATTACAAAATCAATTTTGTGTTCCTTACAATTTGTAAAATTATTTTGAGGTTTCAAGGAAATTGTAAAATATTTTTTAGTTCCCATGCAATTTTTAATTTGTTTTGGGTTTTCATGAAAGTTTCAAATTTTTTTAAACTTCCATTTTTTGTGCAATTCCAAATTCTATTTTCCAAAGCCATCCAAGTAAGCTTTCCACTTTTTTGGTTGTGTAATTTATAATTTTCTCTCTCCACTCCTATGTAACTATTGTGATTATTTCCCCAAGCCATGCAAATTATATATGATATGGGTGACCTCGATAAGATTTGATAATGTGTCATCAAAATTCAATGAACAAGTGTCTAACTTGATCACTTCATCTTTACCAACATACTCTCAACTTATGCTAATATAACAGCTTTGGAAGAAAATGTAGACATCTATTTTTGTCAAGTGTTTTTTGTAAATTCACTAGTGGACATGTATGCCAAGCGTGGGAATACTAAGGTTTCACACAATTTATTTGATAATGCCTAAAAAGGACAACATGTCATGGAGTGGCATGATCAGTGCATATGCCTACAATGGGTGTGTTGAAGAGGATTTAGGGACATATTTTTTTATGAAAGGAGAAGGCATGAGGTTGAATCCCTTTGTTTTGTCTAGTGTTCTTTAAGCATGTTTGAATTTACTAGCTCTAGAATAAGGTAAGTAGGTTCATGTCCATGCCATTTATGTTATGTTATAATAAAATGTTTTTATGGAAGGTGCCCTTATAGTCATCTATGATAAATATGGTAGCATAGAGAATTCATGCTAGGTTTTTGATGATTTGCCTAAACATAACCTAGTCTTATGGAATGCTATAATCATTTCTAGTCCCTAGCATGGGCATGGCATGAAGGCATTTGAATTGTTTGATCAAATGCAAGTTTTAGGCATCAAGCTTGATTATGTTAACTTTATTGGTGTTCTCTTTGCTTGTGTAAATGTTGGATTATTAGATAGAGGTTATGTGTATTTTAATTCTATATATCAATATCATGGAATCACACCAAAAATGGATCACTATACTTGCATGGTTGGCCTTCTTGGTCAGGTAGGGAAACTGATAGATGCAAAGGATATAATCAATAAAATGCCAGTTTCTCTAGATATAGTTGTATGGTAGGCCTTACTTGGTACCTGCACAATCCATCACCATGTAGAGTTTAGACCTCACATGGCATAACATATGTTAAAGTTAGATCCAGAAGATCATATATCACATGTGATGCTTTCTAATATATATGTTATAGTGGGTCAATTGGATGAAGTAGGAAAAGTGAGGAAACTTATGAAAGATTTGGAATATTAGAAAGGATGTGATGGTGAAGAGCTATGCCTTAATTTCTATTCAGGTGAAGCATGGTAGAATATTTTTGGGGTGGTCTTTATTTACCTTAATTATGTATCAAGAGGGACTCATCCATTGTCTATGTGGCAAGATGCCAAGTCATAAATGATAAAAGATGTACAAATTTGACCATATGAGTGGTCTAAATCTCCATTATTTCATAAGAGATTAAAGAAAGGATGCATTACTAGATAAATTTTAGTATAAGATAGGTATGTCATGGAGGAAATTCAAGTTTCTCATTATGTATTTCTAGGATTGTCTACACCAGGGGTAAGGGGATCTTGGAAAATCGAGAGTAAAAAATACCAATTTTGGAGCCAAGCTGATGTCTATGGGTATTTTACCATAGAAAATGTTTGTCATGGTAACTACAATCTATATGGCTAGGTATTGAACATGCTTGGTAATTATATGAAAGAAATCTCTATTAACATATATCTAGGGGATCATTACTATAGAAAAACATGAAAATGAAAATAAAAATTTGATAGAGGTGTGGAAATTAGGGGATATGGTTTAGAGAGGATCCCATCACATTGTCTAATTCTTGATGAATTAAAATGCATCCCCTAAGGTATCGAGGGGTTGAGACATAATATGTGTAACATAATTTTCCATATATAGGTTGTGAAATTTTGGTCCCTAATTTTATAATACCCTTAAGTTGAAGGATTTAGGTTGCATTTTTATATCTATGAACCTCTAAAGAGTTGGTCTTACAAAGTGGAGATAAGTTTATGAACAATTAAACATCTGTTGGAATTGGCACCATATGATGTTTTTACCTATGTGTTACTTAAAAAAATCTATGATAGATATGGTAAGTGGAAATATTTGGATAGGGTTAAAAAAATATGGATGATATAAAAGAAGAAAAAGACTCACAGTTACAAAAGCAAGGCATAGTTTCCTAATAAGTGTAAAATAAGGATTGAGATTGTCTTCAACAAATAAAAATATGGATGAATTAATCATCAAACTTCTAGTATTTTGGAATCTTTTTTTGCACTTTCTAATTTTAATTTTGTAAATTCAATCTCATAAATGTGATTCTTGAAAATACACTATGTCATTATGTAAGTCTTAGATCATGCAATTTTGATTTGTACATTTAAAAATGTGTAAAAACACCAAAGCATTTATGCACTTTTCAAGTGGTGTAATTTAGTAATTTCACTTTTACATGTGGCGTAATTGCACCAATGAAATTTTTCATCACTTAAGTGGTGTATATTTGTAAAAACACTTTCGTACCTTTAAAAATGCAAAAAAGGTGGTTATGCATTGTAACCACCTTCCCACACCATAAATATGAGTGTTAGGATCATTATAGGGGGACTTTTTGGTAATGAGACTATGCAAAGATTTTTTATAAAGAGCTGAACTTTGTTATCAACTCAATAAAGATCAAAACTAGGAGATTTTTTCAAGCTTTACATTCAAAATTTCTTTGAGTTATATATTTGTATGTGATTCACATGTTTTTAGATCTGTACTTTCAATTTATCTTTGCAATCATTATCAAATTTTTAGATAATGTTAATTTCACATTAATTATTTATTTTAGAATCTTCTTGTGTTATTTATATAAAAGTGAAATATAAGTGGGTTCTAAGCAATATTTTAATTGTCTTTTATAGATAAATATGGGATGGTTGTCTTTGGTCTACTATTAGTATTAAAAAATTGTATTAGTGTATATTTTACACTCCTAAGGGTGTAATTATGTCTTTAACACCCATTGAATGATAGATATTTCATGCACACTGTGTTTTCTCCTTCTTGGACTATTATGGTAAGTTTCTACATTTAGCTACCCAAAATTATCTTTCATTTTTCTTAGGGTTATCATAGTAGTTTCTATTTTTAATAGGCTATAATAACCTTATTCTCCCTTATTCCTTTCCTTTCTCTATTATTCTCATATTTCCATTATTTCCTTCTTTCTCCTCATTTTATTTCTCTCATTTATGTAATTTCAAGTTAAAAGTATGAAACCCCCAATAGAAAACATTTTTGCTATAAATAGTTATGAATTCTTTTCCCCTACTTTTCCCTTTTTGGATTTCAATAAAGGTAGATCCTCCTAATAAGAGAGGGAATTTGTCTTGTGTTGATAATTAATGCAAGGATTCAATTCCCACACTGCTAACTCAAAGTCACTAATTTATCCCCTTGACAAATTTTTGAGCCCATAGTTTTTGGTGACTCTACTGAGGATCAAGGTGCTTTATGCTAATGATTTCTAGACATTTTAAGGAACCTCACCTAAAATCGAGGTTGGAGACTCAATTGAGAAGAATTACTTAGTGCTTGATTTAAAAAATGGTGTTGGCCCATTCTAACCCTCATGATCCATGTGCACCATAGGGAAACAAATTTGGGACATTGGCTTTGGCCCAATATAATGAGTTCCTATCAAGATCAAAGAATAGATTCCCAAAGTTCTCTAGAAAAAATGGTCAAGATGTAGATAAACATATCCAAGCCTTCATAATATCTTGTATCATCTTGGGAATTATGTATGAGGATGTTGTTTTGAGACTTTTCATTGAAAATTTCATTAGACCTACTACCAAGTAGTTCTAGCACCTAAAAAATGGATGTGCTATAGATTAGAACTCTTTAAATAATAAGTTCCTAGATATATTAAAATCAATTATGAATGTGTGTGTGTAATTTTTTCAAACTTCTTCAAGATTAAAAATAAAAATGATGAGCATATGAGAGAGTTTATAGCACATTTTAAAAAATTGTTGAGACTAGTCACTCAATCAAATCAACCAAGTCTCAACAATCAACTCTATATTTTTGTTGGTTTTATTCACCCATAGATCAAGTTTATTTTGATGAGGAACAAGGTAAATGACTTATTGGCTACACAACAAGACACCATCGATATTGAATATGATTTTATCATGTCTTGAATGTTGAAGAAAGAGGTTTCAAAAGGTACTATAACTATTAAAAATGGTGATGAAGAAATAATGAAACTTGATATAGTCAATTGTCTACAATATTTAGAAAAGAGACTTTAAAGGCAATTTCTTGATCAAACATGTCAAAAATATAGTAGGGAGAAACAAAAATTGATTCCTATCACATATGATTTTTTTAGTTTCACAATTGTGGAACAAGGTGAACAGTTGGAAGAAATACTGATTGACCATAAAATAGACAAATAATTTGGCTTCCCCCTTAGTGAAAAGAAAAAATATTTACCTATTTTGGTAGATTATCTAAACCTCATGGTCCTAGGAGAAAATGGGTTATTTTAAAAACAACTGATAAAACCAAAAATAGAAAAGAGTAATAATACAAAGAGTGATGTTATACTTTTTTGAAGAGAATAATTATGGAACTAGTTTCCATAAAATCATATGATCGCTTCTCTATCAGAATGAATGACTCAATATTAAAAAATGAATATTCCTCAAGGATATCATTTTAGGGTTTACCATAGAAGAATTCTCTATAGGATCTAAAATCAAAGTAGTCAATCCTGAACAAATTGAAAATCATAATCATGCCAAGGTTAAGGTAAAAAAAGACATCAATGTGAAACAAAATGAATGGTGCTCAATAATCATTACAAGGAAAATTAAAAATGTTAAGGTAGATGAAATTGATGAAGATGATGATAATGACTCATCCATTGATGAATTCATTTATACCATGAGAAGTGATTTAGAAACTAATATCAACACCTCTTTCATTCTACAAGATATTCATATTATGGTTTTAGCTCAAAAATAGATATGCACAACACTTCTATTCAACTTAGATACTATATCTATCACATATTCATTTTAAGTCATCCAAGAACACATTTAAAAAGATTAGTATTGATTAAAATTTCTCACAGAATTCATAATGATTTCATTTCAAAATGGTAAAACTTTATTGATTTGCTCATTCATGATCATATTTATGTGAATGATAATTTTAAGTTAATCTTCTAACATAATCAATCACTAATTCTAAATTTGTTTAGATTTCATAAGTCAAATCCATTATTTTGAAATGGTATGTAATTCTGTTAGCTAATGAATGGTTTTTTACAATCTTCTCATTTTCATCAGCTCCATATAAATAGTTTTACTTACACAAATTTGGCTTGTTTCCTTTTCCTATTTTTATTTTTATTTTTATTTTGTGTGTATGTGGTTTTTCAATAAATACAATAATCTATCTATTTCTCCTCTTTATCCATGTTTTTGTCTTTTTACCTTCACATATTTTTAATAGTGATCTCTACCTTAGAAATATCATGGGAAATCACATGATTTACTAAGATGGTAGAACGGACAAGTTTTTCATGAATATCTTCAGTAAATAGGTGGTCAATGTACAAATTTTAGAATAGGTGATTTGACCTAGCATCACATGTTCATTTATCATATAATTGATATGGGTGAACATGTTGTCAGCTGGTTGGATCAAGATATGTAAATGTGAGATATAGAATTTTTTATAATAAGAATGGTAATTTTTTGAAAAATGGAACATCAACTCTAGATCCCAATAGAATAGCCTTGAGTCACTTATTGAGATCTACTTATTTTCAAAAATTCAAAATATTTACATTGAAAAGTGAGTGAATAATTTTTTTTAGTGGTGAAAAATAAATTTGTTAAATTTTGTAAGGAAAACCACAAGGTCTGTCACTTTTGAGTATATGAAATAAAGACACTTTTCTCTTCACATTTTAGTTTATGTAAAAAAACATAACTAAAATGCCCTCACATACACTATCTTTTTTAGATATGTGAAAAAACCTATCAAGTTGAGTACCTGATACTCATATACACTATCTTTTGACATGTGATAGCACATGTTAGGTTGAGTACCTAAGACTCACATACATTATATTTTGACATGTGATAGCACTTCAATGGCTTGATGACCCATCCCTTTATTTAAGATTAGATATTTTTCAAATCTATCAAAATTACTATTGAAGACTCCATTAGCCAATGGATAAAATGTTGACCTAAGAAATTAAAAAATATAAGTTCTTTTCATTCTTTGAAGTTTGAAATCCTAGTCAGAGCTAGTTGTTATCATGGTTTATCAAAATAGGTAAAATCTAGTATAAATTCAATTTTTGCTAAATGTCTAAATTTTTTAAACTAATCCTGACCCCATCAAAATTTTGAAAAATTTAAAATTTTTAATTAATTAATTATTGATTAACAAAAACTTCATGGACAAATCACTTTTTTACCCTAAACTATTGTCAAATGAATTTGAGCCTCTTGTGAAAAAAACTCGTTAACATTTCCCTCAATTTAAAAAATTTGTTTAACTTTTTATAAGTTGTGAAAACACACATTACATTTACAAAAGTTGTTTGTAATTTCTTTTTTTCCTCTTGGCGTAAATTTCATAATCAATTTTGTGTTTTATACAATTTGTAAACTTGTTTTTAGTCCTCTTACAATTTGCAAGATTGTTTTGAGGTTTTGTGCAAATTGTAAAATGTTTTTCAACTCCTATGTAATTTTAAAAATTTATTCTGAGTTTTTATGCAAGTTGAAAATTAGTTTTAGATTTCCATTTTCTATAAAATTCCAAATTCTATTTTCCCAAGCCATGCAATTAAGCTTTCCACTTTCTCAATCGTGCAATTTACAATTTTCTCTCTCCACTCTCATCCAACTATTATGACTATTTACACAAGCCATGAAAATTAAAGAGACATGGGTGACCTCACCAGGCTTTGATAATGTTTAATCAAAATTCAATGAATAGGATTCTAACCTAATCACTTCATCTTTGTCAACATACTCCTAGCCTATGCTAAAATAAGATCTTTGGAATAAAATTTAAATATCCATGCAAGCATAATAGAAATTAGATTTTTTAGGTGTTTTCTATAGGTGCACTAGTAGACATGTATGCTAATTTTGGTAATACAAAGGTTACAGACAATATGTTTGACAAAATGCCTAAAAGGGATGAGGTGTCATGAAGTGGCATGATCATTTCATATTCTTAGAATGGGTGTGTTGAGGGATTTGGGGATATTTTGTTTGATAAAAGGAGAATGCATGAGGCTGAATCCCTTTACTTTCTCTAATGTTCTTTGGGCGTGTTCAAATTTCATAACTCCAAAATAAGGTAATAAGGTTCATGTCCATGTTATTTATGCTAGATTAGAATCAAATGTTTTTGTGGGGAGTGCCTTTTTAGACATGTATGCTAAATGTGGTAGCATAGAGAATTCATGCTTAGTTTTTGATTATTTTCCTAAACATAACCTAGTCTCATGGATTACCATAATTTTGACCTGTGCCTAGCAAGGGCATTCCATGAAGGCATTTAAATTGTTTGATAAAATGAAAGTTTTAAGCATGAATCCTTATTATGTTACCTTTATTGGTGTTCTCTCTACTTGTGTAAATGTCATTTTAGTAGATATAAGCTATGCGTATTTTAATTCTATGTATCAAGATCATGAAATCAGACCAAAAATTGATCATTATACTTATATGGTTGGATTTCTTGGCTATGTAGGTAAATTTATGGACATAGAGGCTCTAATTAACAAAATGCCATTTTTTCCTCATATAGTTGTATGGTGGGCCTTGTTTACTGCCTCCACAATCCATCATCATGTAGAGCTTGGATCTTGCATGGCAAAACATATATTGACTTTGGATCTAGAAGATCATGTATCATATGTGATGCTTTCTAATATATATGTTACAGTGGGTCAATGTGACAAAGTTCAAAAAAGTGAGTAAAATTATGAAAGTTTTGGGATATTAGCAAGGATGTGCTAGTGAAGAGCTATGTCCTAAGTTTCATTCAAGTGAAGCATGGTGGAAATTTTTTGGTTTGGTATTTATTTTACTTAATTATGTATCAAGAAGGACTCATCCATTCTCTTTGTGGTAAGATTCCAAGTTATAAGTGATAAAAGAGGTACAAATTTGACCCTACGAGTAGTCTGAATATCCATTATTTCATAATAGATTAGAGCGAGGATGTATTATTGGATAAATTTTAGTACAAGATATGTATGCTATGGAGGAAATTCAAACTACTCATTATGTATTTATGGGATTTTATGCACCAGGGGTAAAGGGATCTTGGTAAATTGAGAGTAAGGAATACCAATTTTGGTTGCAAGCTGATGTCTATGGGTATTTACCATAGAAAATGTTTGTCCTAGTAGCTACAATCTATATGATTGGGTATCAGACATGTTTGGTGATTATATGAAAGAAATCTCTATTAACATATATCTAGGGGATCATCACTAGAGAGAAAAGACAAAAAGAAAATAAAAATTTGATATAGGTGTGGAAATTAGAGGAGATGGTTTGGAGAGGCTCCCATTGCATTGCCTAATTCTTAACAAAGGAGAATACATCCCCTAGGGTACCGAGGGGTTGAGACATAATATGTGAAACATAACTTTCCATATATTTCATGTAAACTTTTAGTACTTATATTTATAATATCCTTAAGTTGAGGAATTTAGGTTGGGATTTTTTAATCTAAGATCCTCCAAAGATTTAGTACTACAATGGAAATAAATTTGTGAACAACTGAACATCTACTAAAATTGGCACTAGATGATGCTTTTGCCCATGGGTTGCTTTCAAAAATATATGATATAAATTTTAAGTGGGAATATGTGGTGAGGGTGAAAAAATATGGATGATATAAGAGTAAAAAAAGAGTCACAACTATAAAAGCAAGGCATATTTTCCTGATAAGTGAAAAATAACGATCAAGATTGTCTTCAACAAAGAAAAGTATGGATATTTTTCATCAAGCTTCTAGTCCTTTTGAATTGTTTTTTGCACTTGGTAATTTTAATTTTATAAATGCAATCTCATAAATGTGATTTTTATAATGCACTATGTCACTTTGTAAGTCTCGAATCATTTAATTTTGATTTGCACATTTTATAAGTTGTAACAACACCAAATAATTTCTTCACTTTTCAAGTGGTAAATTAGTAATTTCAATTTTGCACATGGTGCAATTGCACCAATGCACTTTTACATCACTTAAGTGGTGCATATTTATAAAATCACTTTTACACCTTCAAAAATGTAAAAAAGGTGGCTACTCACCGTAACCACCTTCCCACACTATAAATATGAGTTTTGGGCTCATTGTAAGGGGAAGTTTTGGTAGTAAGACTATGCAGAGATTTTGTCTAAAAAGCTGAGCTTTGTTAACAACTCAATAAAGATCAAAAATAGGAAATTTTTGTAATCTTTGTATTCAAATTTTTTTTGTGAGTTATATATTTGTATATTATTCACCTATTTATATATCTATAATTTCAATTTATCTTCATAATCATCACCAAATTATGAGACAATGGGAATTTCACCATTAATTATTTCTTTTAGAATCTTCTCATGTTATTTCTATAAATGTGAAATCTCAGTGGGGTTTAATCAATATTTTATTTATCTTTTATAGGTAAATATGGGATGGTTGAGTTTGGTCTACTATCAGTATTCAAAAATTGTCTTAGTGTATGTTTTACACTCCTAAGGGTGTAATTAAGTACTTACCACCCATTGAATGAGAGATATTTTATGCACATGGTATTTTCCCCTTCTTGGATTATTCTGGTAAGTTTTTACATTTAGATACCTAGAGTTGTCTTTTATTTTTTCTAGGGTTATCAAAATCATTTATATTCTTAACAAACTATAATAACCTTATTCTCCCTTATTTATTTCCTTGATCTATTATTCCCTTCTTTCCCCTCATTTCTTTTCTATCTCCTTAATTTACTTTTAGGTTTAAAGTATGAACCCCTAGCAAAAAATTGTTATGTTGTAAATAATTGTGAATTCTTTTCCACCGTGTTTCCATTTTTGGCCTTCGATAAAGGTAGATTTGTCTACTAATAGTAGAGGGACTTTGTCTTGTGTTTCTGAATAATTCAAGGATTCAATTCCCACAATGTTGACTCAAACTCACCAATTTATCCCCCTGACAAATTTTTAAGCCAACACAATGACAAGGTATTTTAGGTGATGGAATTAAAGAAGCTCAAGTAGATATAAGTGAAATTTTCAATGACATATCACATTAGTAAATAAAATGTGTAGCTTTCACCCAACTATTTTAATTATCTAATACATTATAGAAACAAGTGTCATCTCAATGAAAAATGGGTGTCAGATATCCAATAATTCATTTAAAAATGTAAAGAATGCATTATGTGTTAATTTAGATGAGTCTAAAACTAATTAGACAAAAAATTTAATGGATTTAACTATATGAAAAATAATTAGACAACTCTAATCCGAATTAAACAAAAAATTAAAAATGTTTTTTCAATGAAATATGTCTCCTCTATAATCTAATCAATCAATGTAGGATGCCATATGTAAATAGATATAGATATTTTCAATATTTTTCATTATTATTCTTACTAATACTAATATAAAACATGGTATTTGAAACAATAGTGCATAATTCTCTTTATTTTGTGATTGGAAGAAAGGTAAATTACCACCAAGATGATAAACACTACCATTTTTGACATAAATATCCAAAGACAAATTATTTCTAGATATATGTTATAGATGTAACAATAAACTTCTTTGACATAAGTAACCTATGACTATAAAAGTGTACCATTACTTTTAAGATTCTAATCAACCACCTTATAGTTTTAATTAACATAGTGGTTTATAAAAGTTACAATAATCAAGTGTAAAGTATGAACTCTTAAAATGAAAGATTCTTTATTTTGTGCTTTTTTAAATAAAGATTCGTAGATTTCCATAACTAATGGAGAAATGATCACATCAAAGTATCGAATAATAATTATACTACAAAAAATTTCACCCTTTTAACCTTGCATGCTAAAATATCATGATTTAGAGAACTCATACTTAATTTTTTTGCATTCTCTCATAGATTTTTAGCATAATTCTAAAAATTTAAAACTGAGTTTTGAAACTAAAATAGTTTCATGTTAAAATTTACATAATAGTATGTATATATTATCTAATAACCCAATAATTTCATAATCAAAATTAAAATAACTTTAAATTTTCTTCCCAATTACCAACCTATAATTTATGGTAGTAGCTAATTTAGCCCAAAACAACTAACTTTGAGGCATTTTCCAAGTTTGGATCTGATGTTTTCCAAACAATAGTTAACATGTTGACCATTCTGACCATATGTCAAAATAGGTCAACCCCTTATTAAAAAAATTACATATGGGTATATCATAGTGTCATAGGGTGTTTTATAGGTTATTTGATGTAATTTGATGCCATTTGTGCCTTGGTCATGTTTTGATTAAGTCTATATGTCAACTTGAGTCACTTAGGGGTTCATTTTGGGGTCATATATGAAAGTGTAATGGTTTTCAAGGTGTCCAAGTGCTCAAAAAATTATTTCAATTTCCCATTTGTGATATTCCCTATCAAGAATGTCAGTCCATCTAAAACTTGTAGGTTCTCTAATTGAAAATTACGAAACAACTAAAAAATAAGGAGTTTTACAAGGTGTATAGCCTATGAGAGAGAATGACACGTGGGAGGAAATTATGGGATGGATATTAAACTCCCTAAAACTAAATTCCATGATTTAAATGCTCTAAAATTTAAAACCCATTTAATTCTCCTATCTCTCTACTATGCACATAACTAGTAATTAGGTTTATGCTTGATATGGATAGTTGGAGAAGTTTAAGAAAAAACACATTTTTTGGGTGATATTAAACTCAAATAGATTAATTTTCATAAAAATAATTCAAGGATTGGTCCATTGTGCTTTATGAATCATCTCTAACAAGTTGGCTATGTTTTTATGTTCATTATTTCCCATACCCTATATGTTTCACTCTTGTTTGGGCATATTCATATGATTTAATTGGTGATATTGATAAAAAATGATTTTTAATCTCTCCTATAATTATTTACATTCTTATTTTCATGTTTGGAAAAGATCTCATGGGCTAATTAGTTCAGTTTTCAAGTTGATGTTCCAGGTGAAGTTATAATCAAGATTACTACTTGTAGAAGGTTGAATTCTTTGTAATGGATTGATGTGAATGGGATATGATTTTTTACATGTTTTTTATGAAATAATAATCACCTATATTACATTTTTGGTCTCAAAAAATCATTATTCTATCAAACATTAAGTCATGTCATACTCATAGTCGGCTCTCTATCCACTTTCAATTGGAGTCATGTGTATGAAGCTTGTCTAGTGCACTCATGGAGGTGTAATGAAGGTATTTAAACTTGTTTTAATTCATAAATAATTTAATATATTCCATTTGAACATTTGGAAAAGATACAATATTGATTGTAAGTTCATGCACCATACAAACCAGTCACCTAGCTACCACTGCTTGGTATGTAACTATATTAGCATCTATAAAAGGATATCACATTAGAATAGAGGTTTTGAAACTTGTTTCAAGATATTTATAGTGATAAAAACCCATTTTAGGAACTTTTAATTGGTTTATGTTTTTTCATGCGATCATTAACTATGCACATTTATCTAATTCTACATTTACTACTTGTCTACAAATCAAAGTTCACTACAGGTACCTCTTGAGGATCAACCATGGTGAGAGGGAACATCTAAGATGAATAAGGTTAAATATTATTAATAGGGTCCATTTGAAACCTTTTAGGAAATTAAAAACTCATTTTAAGCTCATAAACCATACATTCTTCCAACTTACCCATCCTCACTGCCTATATATGAAAATTCCCACCTACAAGTGGCACCATATAGATATGAAGGTACTTGTATGGATAATATTGAACATGTTAAAAATATAATTTGGGTCCTAGTATGTATAATATACAATATCACACTTTTTTGTAATGATAATTTTTCAAGTGAGATAGGAGATTACCTTTTTAAGGTGAGATGACTATGTTCATGGACCTTTTCTCTAAAAACACAAACAGAACACCTAACCATTTTATGGAGATCATATGAAAAGGTTATCAAGAGATTTGAAGTATATAAATGAGAATAAATTTTAGATCCCACATATTATAAAATAGTTTCAATATTTTGGATGTGTATGGTTAGTGAAAGTTAGTTTTTGAAGAGCTCAAAGATGCACTTTTGAACACTGAGTTCCTCCATTATCATCTATAGGTTTTGAGCTCCAAAGAGACCTCTTCACCCAAAGTTTAAATAATAAAAAATGTTTCCATGATTGAATGGTTATAAA
Organism: Torreya grandis; assembly: GCA_037957365.1. Classification (NCBI taxonomy): domain Eukaryota; kingdom Viridiplantae; phylum Streptophyta; class Pinopsida; order Cupressales; family Taxaceae; genus Torreya; species Torreya grandis. Next base: position 1,468,959 of record JARHVA010001129.1, read on the forward strand.
TATTTTAAAATATCATTTATGATATTAAATATCATCAAAATATGTTGATATGAATTTTTTTGAGCCTATCTACACCTACATGTATGCCTAATTCTAAAACTATTCACCTACAACTAAGTACAAACTCCTACATAATTCATGGAAAGGGATTAATCATGGAGATACAAAATCTTGTTGATATATGGTGACTCAAAAATATATAATAGGATTTACAAATAATATTTGGAACAAGTTTAAAAGGCTAATATCTACCAACATGCCTTGTTACCTCAAAAATGTCAACTACAGTTGACTTTTGTAGACAGTGAACAAAAAGTAGTGCTCTTGATGTGGATATAGCATGAACATGATGTAAATGGATCTAAATAATTTAAAATTATCTTTTAAGGATTAAAGGAGGTGTTTTAAAAATATATTCAAAGTCTAACTATGTAAGACCACCTACAGGGGCCCCTCCCAAACAAGAATCTAGTCTATGGTCCAAGATAGTGAAATGGAAGGGTATGCAATGAGAAGTGTTGGCAGGGGCTGAGATGATAAATATATCCAAAATTATGGAATAAACTTCAATATATTCCCATGTTATATATAAATTAGAGAGAGGACCCTAGGGTTACATCACATAGTCCATATGATGAAACCCTGCACATATTTTTCCTTCCCAAGGATCTATCTTAGATCTTGAAGGAGTTAGAGGGACATATGATATGAATAAGGGCCAATTTTTTTTTTATGGGATATCCATAAATTGGATAATACCCTCAAATATCTAGTTTGTATGAGGAAATAGGGGAATTATTCTTTATTTTGTCTCAAATAGAGGGTACTTCCCTAGAGCACAAACTCTATAGTTTTGGAGAGTGAAGATGATAAGATAAGATAAGGGATAATTAAACCTTGTAATGAGGTGTGTAAATTTGGATTACACCTAAACAAAGATAATAAACTATTCATAGAAGGAATAATCTCAATCGGGTGATCTAAACCCTCAAGGATGTAGATAGGCCTCTTAGGCACGGTTTAGGCCTAAAGCCAAATGGGGGGTCAACTTCATTTATAACCTTAGGTGATCACTCAAATTATATTTAAAATTTTATGAGGTTCTTTAATATATTTCCAATATTTTGAAATGAAATTTTTTTTCCAATAAAGCCACTTTTGGCTCAAGGCCAACATTAAGCCTGTGTAAATGAGGAACCAAACTTGATAGGGTAAATTTAGATGCTCACATATTCTCTGAGGTTGTGCATGTATATATTAGGAAATTTGGGAGGTTGAAAAGGTTCCTAAAAATTGATATAGTGCAATTTTTTTAGTTATAACATCCCATATCTATGAACAAATCTTAAGATAAAAAAGGACCTAAAACCCTACAAAACCCTAAATAAGGACTCGATTGGGAAAAAAAGAATGGAGAGATATCCTAATGGACTATAATGGAAAATAAATATATTTAAAATTGTAAGGGAATCTCCATATACCCTTTCCATCCACTTAAGGTGTTCCTTACTTGTATGAACAAGTGGGAAATTGGATTTATTTGACTATTTTATGCATTGTATAGGTTCGAAAGACTTTTAAGAGATGAAACCAACTTTGGGGGAAGTTTCAAGACTTAATATAACTCTCCATGACAATTTAATGCAACTAAAAATATCCTAAGTGTTTCTTCATTTAGCTTCATCTCAGCCAATCAAATCTGGTAAAGTGAGCAAGATGGTGAGAAGTGTGAGAACTTCAAGTGGAAGCCTATTTAAGGTGTACCTAAGAAATATAAGGACATGTATTATATTTAAAATTGTAATTAACTACCTTTTATGCATTTAAATTAAAAAATGAAGCCAATTTTGAGGTCAAGTGTGAGGGGTGATTGAAAGAGGAGTTTCTTTGACTACAAATAGTGATGGATCACTTTCATAAGAATCTAGATGATTAGTAATTCATCTAATGCATGGAGAAGAATTTATACAACCCCTCCCTCTCAATTAAATCATTATATTTATCCCTAGTTAGTTTTGGGATGTTACAAAAGGGGTGAATGATGAAGAATATTTTCTTGTGTAGAATGAGAACTCCTATGCCACATTTCATGAGTTGCATAACTTGGAGGGCCATTTGTATTATAATACCTTTCATGGCATGTATCATAGTTAATTATAATAAATATGTAACTACTCCTCTTATAATGACAAGTGTTCATGTGACCTTTGAACTTCTCTTTTCCCAATTCTCTCTCAAATGCTATAAGTAGCTACCATTTTGGCCTTTGTAATCTAATTCCACTCCATGTATGGAAAATTCATGCTTAAATGATGTCATATTTTGCCTTTTAACATTAATAAAAACTTGTTTTTGATTTCTTGAACAATTTTCTAGGTGTGTAAGTTATTTATGGTGATGCAAAGTGATAATTCTCTATCCTTTCTTCTCTTATCCTTTCATGTTTGTGTAAGAGTTCCTATTCTAATAGTTCATATGAAGATTTTTAAAGTGTATGAACCTATATTTTAAGTGTAAAATTATCCTTAATGTCTAAAAATATCCTATGATTCACTTACCTTGCATAACTTTCATGCATCTCACCTCCATATTGAAATACTCATGTTAGAATCCATAAGACTTGGAAGTTAGTTTGTATGCCTTGTTTATTAGTGTATGAATGTATGATGGTCTTATTTAAAATAGATTGGTGTATCACCCCATTATATTAGTTAATTTAATGTAAATTATAAATCTTTTCCCCATGAAAAACTAGTTAATTAGGTGTGATTATTTCAATATACATTTAGGTAGCCAGCCCTTAAATCTAAAGGCTCACTTCCACTATAGGTACACCCACATACCTAGAAGTGTTCCCATGTTTCCAAAACTTATAAGAGGATTAAACACACTCTTATAAGTTGTAATATTTTGTGATTATATTTCTAGCATGTCTGATGGGATAAAGGTCCATGAGAGTGGAAATATTGTTGGTGTGTCTTTCCTCTATCAGTGTTTGGAAGTAAGCAAATTAGCACCAATGGTGACTTTAAATGATAAATTTTGGTTGTAAGAATCCAAAGTATATATTTAATTAAAGTTTTGATTAGTTTTTTATCTCATTTGACATATGAGGTCAATATGAATAGTTATGGTGCATACCCCTATCATGGATGTCCCTATCATGCTTGTTATGAACCAAACTTTACTCTTTAATAGCCCTATAAAAATGGCTAACAATCCTATGATCCATGGCATCCTTATACTCCTAAATTTACCTCTCCATATGAACATCATGTTTTTGGATAACCCTATGAGGAAGGCTACCAAGAAACTTATCAATAAATTCCTCCCTATTAGTTCCAATATGAGCCCTATCATTCATAATATGATGTTTATGAACCTCAAGAGTACTCTTATGAGTCTTGCCATGAGGAATCAAACGTTTACATGAATTATATGCAAATGTATTACAATTAAATATGTAGATTCCTATAAACTAGAATGCAAAAAGTTGAAGCTGATCTTGATCCCCATCATTACTCTCCTCAATTTTTTCCATCTTATACTAAGTCCTTGTTGGCATACATACCATAGTTACTAATTAATGAAGAAAAAATGGGATGATGAATATGAATTTCTCCCTAATCATCTCATGAAATGGTTGAGAGGTGATACCCAAATTTATATGCATAAGTTGGAGATGTTTGAAGAGCTAGAAGGAACTCAATGGGAGATCAAAGAATAAATGGACTTGGCAAGGAAGTGCCTTCAATGATCAATAGATAGGCTAAGTATGTGGGAGTATAAATATCTCAAAGATGAATATTTTGTTGTTTAATAACCTCAAGAAGACTATTGGAAAGATGTAACTCCTATTTATGTAGGTGTTTTTCCTTCTAATTAGCCCAAGAAATCACTTCCTTATGAGCTTAATAGTGTATTCCTCTTTCTTAAATCCACTCATAAGCCCTCTATTACCCATAAAACTCCATCTTAAATTAATAAACCTTTTACTTCACCTCATATTATATATCCTTCACATGATCCTATCCATCAACCTTCCACCTTAGCCCTTCTTGAGGAAGAGCCCATTTTGATAGAAGCAAGTGAAGAGGATCAAATACAAGCCATGGATGACCAAGAAGATGTCATGAGTGACTATGAGGAATAAATCACCATAGGAACACCTCTTGGTGAAAAAAATGGAAATCTTACCTTCTTGAATGAAGAAAAACATATTGAAGACTCTTTTGCAGTTGTCCATAAGGAATGTGGCCAAGACTTGAAGAGAGAGGCATTTGAAGAACACTCCATGTCTAATCATGAAGTTGTGGATCATCATCCCAAGCATGAAGTGGAGTGTACTATCAAGGAGGAAGTTAAAGTCAATCCACAAGAAGTTGAAGTCCTAAAAAAGTCTCATGAGACCAAGGTAGATGAAATAGCTCTTGAAGATGACACTCATGATGTAGATGAAAATGACTTGTGGAAAAAGTTTTATTTCATATGTCATGAGTTTGATCAACTTGGTAAGGTTACTCCTCTCAATAACTCTACATTTAATTTGTTTTATAAATATAACATGCATGATATTGATTGTCTCAATAAACATGGAGAAAAGTCTCATGTTATAAATGAAGAAGTATTATGATAGAAAACTCAATGCCATATACAAAGAACTTAATTGTTATGTATCTAGGGGAATGATATATTAATGTATATGGGTTGATGGAAATGTCTACATGTGGAACACATCACCCTTAGTTAGTTATATGGGTCCAATATATTAGGCTAATAGAGTAATTTGTGGAATTAGTGTATTGAGTAATTATTGGCCTACATTGGGATTAATAGGTTACCCATTTGTTATTAGTTAGATAAAGTTTTATATATAGGAGATGATTATCATTGTAAAGGTATCCATTAAGCATTTAATCTTATATTGTAAGAGGATATTGGAGATTTTCCCCTCAAAGAGACATTGTCAAGTTATTCCTTCCTAAAGGAGTATTGTATGGTGGTGTCCTACCTTAAGGGTGATTAGTCTATTTCTACATATATTGAATATTTGGACATCTTGGTCCACCAATATCTATTGTGTTGAGTTTATATACATATATTCTAAATTATTTTCAAATATTATAAGTGTGGATCATAATAAGTGGTATCAAAGCTTCGATTTGGGCAATTTGTGTAGAGGGAAACCCTAATTTTTTGGAATCATCAATATCTTTTAATACATTGTGAATTTTTACATAATTGTTTTACTGGATATGACTAATATTTTAAAGAAGTCTCAATAAACAAATTGAGCCTTTTTTAATCAATTTTGAGGAATTTATCCATATTTTAGGGTTTGTACTCATTTCATCATATATTATGAAATATAAGGAATGTTTTGGTGAAATACTTACTTATATTGTATAATAATACAATAAATCTATGGACTAAAGTTCAAATTGTTTTGATATGTTTGGAGTGCATTATTGCAAATTTAGGATTTTTAATATATTCACTCTATATACCATAATTTGAGGATTCATTTCACAAAAATTTTATTAGAGTTCTACTATAATAATTTGAAGTTACAATAAAAATTTGGGACTATTTTGACTAGTTTTGAATGATTTATTGACATTTTAAGGTCTTGGGAACCCTAGTTTTTTTGTGGATCATGAAGTTGTAAGTATTTTTAGGGGAGGATGATATTGATGCTAGAGAATGGTGGCTCATTTTTAAGGATAATAATACTAAAACAATTTTTTAGAAAACATAATTATATCTTTTTTTGTCTAGGCTTACACAACATTAGTTTAATCAATTGAGCTTCACATAAAAGTATTCTTCATGGGAAGTAATGAAATAGGTCTTCTTAGATCAATCAAATGTAAAAGAAAAAAGGGATAAAGAAGAGGAAGAAAATAATGATGGTAATGAATAAGAGAATGAAAATGTTGAAGAAAAAAAATTAGTGGAAGAAAATAATGACTATGAGGAAGAACATGCAATTGAAGAAGAAGAATTGGATGATAAAGGTTCAAATAATTTTTCTCTATAAAAATCTAAGTCAATTTTTCAATTTCATGGATGCATTAAAAATAAGAAGGTTATTTTATCCATAAACCCTACCATAAAATATAATTTCATCAACATGAATGTGGCCAAACATCTACATGTTTAAGCAAAGAATATCAAGGATGTTCAAGTAGATGTTAAGAATATTCAAGTGTTTGAAGATTTGAAACTTATTATGGAAAAATATGTTTTACATTCATATTTTTATACTTTGGATATGGATGATGTGGATATGGTTCTTGGATATCCATGGTTAGAGACTTTCAGAACAATAAATATTAATATTCAGAAGAAGTTCATGACATTTTGGTATAGGAAAAAGAAGGCCACTTTACATGATATCATAGTGGGAAAGGCACTAATAACAGTCAAGGTAGATCATGATGATGAGATTGAAATAGGTGATGAAGAGAATTTGAAAGATTCATATGGAGACATAGATGAAGAAATAATACAATCAAATAAAAACACTTCATCTACTCAAGAGACAAAGGAACCACCAAATCAAAATGTGGAAGAGGTAGAAGAAAAGGTTAATAAGGTCAAAGTATCAGAAAAAGTTAAGGTATATAGACACCCAAATCATCATAAGAATAAAAAATCATGGAGCCATGTGAGGGAGTGTCATAATAATGAGGACTTTGGTTATATAAGAAATTAGAGTTTCAATAACTGTGGATATGTATGGAAGCCAAAGAATACCTACTATGGTCATGGATGTAATAAGAGTAGTGCAGTAGAATATGGTACATGAAATCATAAGAGGAATAATTATGCATAGATACCAAAGTAGTACAATTATGATCATTAATGGAATCATAGGAGCACAAAATAATTTGGAAATAAGCTTGGAGAGATATCGCCTACTAGGATCACATATGGATGGCTAGATTATCAAGATTGGATACAAGTGTGTAATGGTTTAAAGCACACTCATTATTTGGTTTCTTCCTATGTTTCATGGATGAAACATGTCAAGGAGGGAAGTAATTCTATGTATCTAGGGAAATGATATATTAATGTATATAGGTTGATGGAGATGCTCACATGTGGCACACATTCCCCTTAGTTAGCTATAAGGGTATAATATATTAGGATAATAAAGTAACTTATGGAATTAGTGTATTGGGTAATGGTCAAAATACATTGGGATTAATAGGTTACCCATTCATTGTTAGTTAGATAAAGGTCTATATAAAAGATATGATTATCATTATAAAGGTATCAAGTAAGCATTAAGTCTTCTATTATAAGAGGATATTGGAGGTTGTCCCCTATAAGAGACATTGTGGAGTTATTCTTTCCTAAAGGAGTATTGTATGGTGTTTCCCTACATTAAGTGTGATTATTCTATTTTGCATATATAGAATATTTGTACATCTTGGTCCACTAATATCTATTGTGTTGAGTTGATCTACATTATATTCAACATATTTTCCAAATATTATAAGTGTGGATCATAAAATTGACAATATTGGTAAGTCTCCATTTTATTCAAGATATTTAATATCCAATGTCAAGGTTATCAATGAGACTAATGATGATGTTAACAAGTATTCTATCACACATAAAGATGAAGGTCATTCTATTGGTCAAGAACCTGCTATCATGAAGCCATTTGATAATGCTAGTGTATAAGAAGTAGACATGGATAAAGAGGTCAATGTAGATTTTATTTTACCTAAAGGATAGTCAAGAGATCCATCCAAGGTAAAACCACATTCAAGGATGTGGGAACATGGTGAAGGAAAGATTGATGCTCCCAAACATAAAGTACATTTTGTCAAGGAGGAGAGAAAGGTTAAGAGGACTGTCATAGTTTTAAAGTTGCACATAAAAGGCCAAGTACATGAAAAGGTAAAGAAAGAGTTTTCCATGGAGGATAATGACCAAGATTGGGTAGACTATGCAAAGCTCCTTGATGAGCTTGAAAAACTTACAGTTGAAGAGAAACCCAATCTTATTAAGAACACTATAGAATCCAAGAAGGAAAGCCTTGTTAAGCCACCATTGGAGGCTATATTTGAGGAGCCATATAATAAATTTGAGGCTGTTTGGATGTAAGAAGAGTTCATTTACATAGCTAGTCTATTTAGAGCTTCTTGTTTCTTATTGAACATCATACCAATGAAGTTGACAAACACCATGAAAAAGATGAAGGCATCAATCCCAAGGGTCAAAAGGATAGATTTCTTACTCAATAATTCATATCATGAAGCAAGAGATGTTTCAAACTTCCCCTTTGATCTTGGAGTAAGTGTTCATCTTAGGTTAGTTTGTGTTTGAGTCAGTTTGTCTGGTTCATGTGTGTGTGTTCCATAAGTGCTCATGAAGCATAAGTGCGATTTTTTTTTGTTTCTTGTCTTATGTGGTAATTATTGATATTTTTATATTATTTAATGTGCTTTAAAATGCAATTTGTGTCAATAAAGTGTACATGTGACTCCATGGCCCAGTGGATAGGAAACTAGTCATGGCATAGCAAGCATACCACCCTTGGGAAATCACCAAAGATGTTGACCATTTTGACCACAAGTTAAAATGGGTCAACCTCACTATATTAAAAAGCTTATATACATGTAAAAAATAGTTTTATATGGTCTTTTTCAAGATATTTAATGTAATTTAATCTCATTTATGCCTTGGTCATGTTTTGATTAAGTCTATATGTCAACTTGAGTCACTTAGGGGGTCATATACGAAAGTGGCATAATTTTAAGGTGTAAACGTGTTCCAAAACTCCTTAAAACATCCCATTTTTCATATTACCTATTAATAATGTCAGTCCATCTAAACTTTTAGGTTCTCTAACTAAAAATCAAAAAACAATTTCAAAACAATGAGTTTCACAAGGTGTATGACCTATGAGAGAGAATGGAACGTGGGAGGATATTTTGGGATGGATATTAAACTAAATAATACTAAATTACATGCTTTAAATTATTTTTAATTTCCAAAAAAGGTAACAAAAACCATTCTACTCTCCTATCATTCCATTATGCACATAGAACTAGTTAGCAGGTTTATGCTTGGTACGGTCAATTGGATAAGTTTCAGACCAAACAACTTTGAGGGATGATAATAAAATAAAATATATTAATTTTCATAAAATTATTTCAAATATTTTTCAATTTTTATTTATTAATCATCTTTAACAATTTGACTATGTTTTTCTACTTACTATTTCCCATACCCTATAGGTTTTGCTCTTATGTGGCCATATCGTTATGATAAAATTGGTGATATTTATTCCAAATGATTTTTAGTCTCTATTATAATTATTTACATGCTTATTTTCATGTTTTGAAAGTATATCATGGACTAATTAGTTTAGTTTACAAGTTGATGTTTGGGTGAAGTTACAGTCAAGTTCACTACTTGTAGAAGGTTGGATTCTATAAAAAAGGATTCATGTGAATGGGATAGGATGTTTTACATGTTTAAATTACATAATAATAACCTACATTCCATGTTTTTTCTCACAACATCATGATTTGATCAAACATTCAGTCATGTCATACTCACAATCAACTCTTTATCCACTTTCACTTGCAATCATGTGTATGAAGCTTGTCTAGTGTGATCATCCAGTTGTAATGAAGGTATTTACACTTTTTAAAATTAATTAATAACTTAAGAGATCCAATATTAAAATTTGGATAAGATACAATATTGGTTACAAGTTCATGCACCATACAAACCGATCACCCAATTGCCACTGCTTGGTCTGTAACTGTATTAGAATCTATTAAAGGATATCACATTGGAATAGAGGATTTTAAACTAGTTTCAATACATTAATAGTGATAAACACCAATTTTAGGAATTGGTAATGGGTCTAGGATTTCTCATGAGATCATTCACTATAAACACTAATCCAATTCTACATTTACTATCTGTTTGTAAATCAAAGTGCATCTACAGGTACCTCATAAGCATCAACCATGGTTAAAAGGAATGTATAAGTTTAATAAGGTTACATATGATGAAAATGGTTTATTTAAAATCTTTTATGAAGTTAAAAAATTATTTTAATCTCATAAACCATACATTCTACCAACTTACCCATCCTCACTGCCTGTATATGAAAATGCCCACCTATAAGTGGCACCACAAAGATATGAAGGTACTTGTAAAAATAATATTGAACATGGTTAAAATCATCTTGGGGTCATATTTTTCCAAATAGATCATATAAAAAATGTTTTTAATGATAATTTGGTAGGTCAGATAGGAGATTACCTTCAAAAGGTGAGATGACTATGTTAAGGGACCTTTCCTCTAAAAACACAAAATAGAGCACCTAGCCATTTTATGGAGATCATATGATAAGGTTATCAAGAGATTTGAAGAATATAAATGATAATAATTTTTATCTCCCACATAGGATAAAATATTTGAAAATTTTTGGAGGTGTATGGTTAGTGAAAGTTAGTTGTTGAAGAGCTTAAATATGCACTTTTGAACACTAAGTTCATTGTCATCTACAAGTTTTGAGCTCCAAAGAGACCTATTCACACAAGGTTACAAAACTAAACCATGTTTCCATGATTTAAATGTTATAAATAGTTTAAATTATCATTTATGATCTAAATTATCATTAAAAAATGTTGATATGTAATGTTTTGAACCTATCTACACCGATAGGTATGCCTAATTCTAAAACTATTCACCTACAGCTAAGCACAAACTCTTACATCATCCATGGAAAGAAATTAAGCATGGATGTACCAATTTTTTTAATATAATTTAACTCCAAAATATCTCAAAGTATTTATAAATAATATGTGGTACAACTTTCAAAGGGTAATGTTTGCCTACAGAACCTGCTACCTCAATAAAGTAAAGTATAGTTGACTATTATAGATAGTGAATAGAAAGTAGTGATATTAGTGTGGATATAGCATGAACATGAGGTAAATGGATAAGAATAATTTAAAAATTATATTTTAAATCTCGAATTAGTTATTTTAACACTATATTCAAGGTCCAACTATGCAGAACCACCTACAAGGACCCCTCTCAAATAAGAATACAATCTGTTGTCCAAGATAGTGAAATGGAGGGGTATGTAAAGAGAAGTGTGATCAGGGGTTGATATGATAAATATGTTTTAAATAAATCCAAAATTATTTCATCCACTTTAATATATTATCATGGTAGATATAAATTAGATATAGGACCCTATAGATGCATCACACAGTCGATATGATGAAAACCTATATAGAGTCTTCCTTCCTAGGGGTCTATCTTGGATATTGAAGGAGTTGGAGAGAAAACTTATATTACCAAGGAACAAATTTTTGTGAATAGGGTATAAATAACTTGTAAAATACCCTCTAATATCTAGTTTTTATGAGTAAATAGGGGAAGTACCCTTTGTTTTGTCTCAAATAGAGGGTACTTTCGTAGAGCACAAACTCTGTAGTCTTGGAGAGTGAAGATGATAATATAAAATAAATGATGATAATATGATGACAATTATGTGTTTAAATTTGTATTAAACCTAAAAAACATAGTAAAACTTTCATATAAGTAATAATCTCAACAGGCTGGTCTAGACCTTTAAGGATGTAGACAAGCCTATTAGGCATGGTTTAGGCCTAAAGCCAAATGGGGGGTAAAATTCATTTCTAACATTATTTGATTAATAAAATGAGATGTAACATGTTTATGATTGTTTTAATATGTTTATAATATTTTTTAATGTGGATAAGTTTCCAAAAAAGCCACTTTTGGCTCAAGGGTAACATTAAGCCTATGCAAATGAAGAACCAAGTTTGATAGGATAACTTTAGATGCTCACATCTTCTCTAAGGTTGTGAATGAATATCCAAGGAATTTGGGGAGGTTTAAAGGGGTATAAAAATTTATATTTTTATATTTTTTTGTATTTATAACATCCTATCTCTATGAACAAAGCCTAAGAGCAAAAATGACCTAAAACCCTATAAAACCTTGAATAAGGACCCAATTGGGAAAATAAGGATGGAAATCTATCCTAATGAACCAAAATGGAAATTAAATATATTTAAACTTTTAATTGAATCTCCATATACAATTCCCATTAACTTTAGGTTTTATTTACATAAACGTACAAGTGGTAAATTGGGTTTCTTTGACTATTTTATGCATTGTACAGGTTCTAAAGATGTTCAGGAGATGAAACCAACTTTGGGAGAATTTTAAAGACTAAATTTAAATATAAATAACCATTTAATGTATATAAAAATCTCTTAAGTGTTTTTTAGAGAGGCTTCATATTAACTAGTAAAAATTAGCAAAGTGAGCAAAATGGTGAGAAGAGTGAGAACTTCAAGTGGAAGCATGCTTAAGGTGTACCTAATTAATATAAGGCCATGGAAGATATTTAAAATTTTAATTAACTCCATTATATGGATTTTTATAGAGAAAATGAGATAATTTTGAGGCAAAGTGTGAGAGGTGACTGAAAGAGGAGTTTCTTTGACTACAAGTAGTGATGGATCACTTCCAAAAGAACCCAAATGATTAGGAATGAAGACAATTCATGGATAATGATGTATACAACCCCTCACTCTTATTTCAATAATTAAATCTATCCCTATTTATTTTTAGGACATTACAAAAGGGGTTAATAAGGAAGACTATTTTCTTATGCAAAATGATAACTTGTATGCCATATTTCACGAGTTGCATAACTTAGAAGGCCATTTGTCCTATCAAACCTTTCATTTTTTGTATAATAATTCATTATAATACATATTTAACTCCTCCTCTTAGTATTAAAAGTGTTCAAGTGACCTTTTAACTTCTCTTTTCCCACTTCTCTCTTAGATTCTATAAGTGGTTGCCATTTTAGCATTTGTAATCTAATTCCACTTCATGTATAGAAAATACCTAATAGAATGATGTCATATTTTACCTTTGAACATTAATTTAAAACTATTTTTGAGTTATTAAACAATTTTATCATTTTGAAAGTGATGTATGGTGATGCAAAGTGATAGTTCTCTATCCTTTCTTCCCTTATCCTTTCATGTTTATGCAAGAGTTCTTATTCTAACAGGTCATATAAAGTGTTTTCAAGTGTATGGGCCTATATTTTAAGTTTAAAATAAGCCTTAGTGTCTTAAAATATCCTATGGATCACTTACCTTAGATATCTTTCATGCATCTCACCTCCATATTGAAATACTCATGTTAGAATCCATAGGACTTGGAAGTTAGTTTGTATGCCTTGTTTATTAGTGTAGGAAAGTATGATAGTCATATGGAAAACATATTAGTGTATCACCCCAATAGATTAGGTTAATTTAATGAAACCTCTAACTCTTTTCCCCATAATAAACTAGCTAATTAGGTATGAGTATTTCAAGATACATTGAAGAAGCTAGTCCTTAAATCTAAAGGCTCACTTCCACTATAGGTACACCCACATACCTAGAAGTGTTCCCATGTTGCCCAAATCTAGAAGAGGCTTGAATACCCTCTTCTAGGGTGATATATTTGGTGATAATAGGTAATAAGAGGATTATGAAGTTAATTAATAAATTAAAAACCTTAGAATTTCCCTATGATAAAACTTGACAAAACAGTGTAGGATGACATAGAGTTTACATATTAGATGTTTTACAACATATAATAACCCTCAGTGGTAATTTTGAAACACACTCTTACCCATTTATTAATTGTATTAAAACATTATGTCATTCATACTTCCATATTATTATAATTTTCTATTTTTTTTCCTATTTATTTATTGTAAGCTACAAGTTTAGTAACTATCAATAGAGTTTTCAATATTGGGCCTATCTTTACCATGTCTTCAAGTTGTCACTATTGTTCAGATATTAATGTCTTGTTCTTCTCTCTAACTTTGTAAAATTTCTTGGACCATTTCAAAAACCATTTTTTACCAATAATCAAAAAACTTGTGAAGCCTTAAATATAATAATCTTGCAACTATTGGATTAAGTTTAAGCCCTAGTAGTTTTTAAGCCTATATAAGGTAGGAAAAGAATAATTTTTATTATGCTGTTTAATTTAATAAAAAATTAAAGAGTGTAATAATCCTATGAATTTTAAATTTTATGAATATTATAGAGATAAGGAAATAATTTTAAATTGGGAGGTACAAATAGGATTAAGTGTAGGACAATTAACCAAGCCATGTCTAATTTTGATTGTAAATTGGGAATAATGGTCTTAATTACTTAGAAATATAATGAAGTTGTCTTTGATTTCTTGGAGAGAGTTATTGGAATTTAGTAGGTTTAAATCCCTTTATATTTTTATCCTTAATATCCTAGTAGAATTTTCTTTGAATTTACATTTTGATGTGGTCTTCAATAATGGATCTAATTGTAAGCATGTACATTATTTTGGCATGGGAGATTAAGATAAGTTTGATATTTAAATAAGGGTAGTACTAATAATGTTGGTTATGTTGAATAATATTTTATATTGAGAATTAAATATTTATAATATATGTTAGGATACCTCAAATCTTACTCTTTTTGAGCTCAAAAGCATCACAAGAATTAATATTGTGAGCAATCTTCGTAATTCATTCAATGTTTGATTTTTGATATGTAATGGAAATAATTTTGTTAAAATTATGTACTATATATTATTGTGTATGTTTGTACATGTATTGAAGGATTTAATTTTTTTAATAGTCAAGAATAGGTTAGGAAAATATTAATTATTCATGTAAAGTAGAAAATTGAGAAGCTAAAATGAAAATCTCAAAAGGTGGTGACAGAGATATAATTATCATAAAAGGTTAGAATTGGAGGTATAAGTTACCTTAGAAATTGAAATAAATATTATTTTAATTAAAATAATGATTTTTATTAAATATTTTATTTATTATCCTCCATTAATCTATATGCTCATACATATATTCAGAAGATTTAAAAAATGGCCTCAATGACTCAATAACATTGTATCTCAATAACGGACAATAGAGAAATACCTACCTAGAAACTAATATTATCCTTAGTCAAGCTGTGAATCCTAAAATGACTAAGAACATAGTGAAATTTGTTGATATCCATTACATGAATAACCATAATGAGCAACAATCCTTAATTTGAATCTACTAGTTCGAATACCATTGTAATGGGCATGAATCTATTTAAGATAGATGAAATTTATATGGTTAATTTAGTTGAAACCAATTCCTATAAATACCTTAGAGATTCATATTTATCTCTTGGATTATCTCCATTAATTATTGTGGATAGATGTTTACCATAAGTTAAGTGGGTATGAAGCCTACTAGTAAGGTAATTTTCAAGGGTTGTCATAGATTCTATCATAATAAGTAGCATGAAATGATTGTATTTTTTTAAGAAAAAATATAATAGAGCTTGAAATATGATCAATAATGCATATCCAAAAGTTCACCTGCATAAATTCCTCAAATATTATAAAAAATTATGTATCTTTTTTTATGTGTATTGAATTAGGTCTAGTTTGTAACCCTATATTTTCTTTGCAATTTGAATCAATGAAATGAAAGATACATAAACAAAGATAAACATGAATGGTTATCACATATAGTAATATAAAAATACATACTTATAAAAAAATATAGATAAATATCTTAAAGTAATAAAAATATAAATAAATATACATTTAAAAAGAGAATAGAGTGCTTGATGTTGTAGTCATATTTTCAAGAAATCTTTCGATAAAATTCATAGTGTTTAGTATGGTGGAAGTTGGATTTTTTTATTTTTATTCAAAAACATGCATTTATCTATGTGTTTATGTGTAAATTCCTTAGTTTCAATAATCCAAACCATTCCTAAGCCTTGAATCATGTGTATGAAATGTAAAACATTAGAACTACACACAAAATTATTGAATACATATAATATTTTACTATTACACTAATCCTAAATGACGTATATGGTTTTAATTTTTAAATGTGTGAATGTGTTAATTAATATATAAATTTATTACATAATTAACCATAAAAATGAACCCTTAACACTAAAACCTTAAATTATAAACTCTAAACCCTAAACTAATTAGGTTCACAAGGCTCAATTTAGCATAAAGAGTATCACTGATTACCCTAATTGACTAATTGGCTCATTTTGTGATGACATTGTGGATAATTGAGTCTAAAATAACATTATTTAGTAATAATTAGGTTTTACATGCTCAAATTAGACCTAGTTGCATTCATGATTGGACCTTATACCCTAAATTGTAAACCTTAAGCCCTAAATCATAGACCCTAAACCTTAAACCAATTGATTTAGCCCAAATTAACATCCTTTAGAGTAATAACTCTATTCACATGGATAAATTTGGCCAAATAACATCACATTTTACCATAATTGACTAAGTGGCTCAATCTATGATGACATTGGGGATAATGTGTACAATGAGCTCAAATTAGCCCCAATTTCCTCCATGATCAGACCCTATGTACCCTAAACCCTAAATTATAAATTCTAAACCTTAAAACCTAAATTTTAAACCCTAAACCAATAAATTTATCCCTAATAAACATCCTTTATAGTAATAATTAGGTTCACATGGCTTAATTTGGCCCAAATCACATCATTGATTTTATAATTGATCAATTGGCTTGATATGTTATGACATTGGGGGAAATTGATCCCAAAATCACATTTTATAGTCACAAATATACTCAAATTAACCCCATTTGTCTTTTTAATTATACCTTATACCATAAACCCTAAAACTTATACCTTAAACCCTAAACATTAAACCCTAAACCTTAAACCTTAAATCATAAACTCTAAACCCTAAATTAATAAATTTAGCCCTGATTAACATCATTTGGAGTAATAATTAGGTTAACATGGATTAATTTTATTTAATTCACATCACTAATTTCCTTAATTTAATAACTAGTTTAATTTTTGATGGTATTAGGACTAATTGAGCTTAAAATCAAATTATGTAGTCATAAATAGGTTAACCAAGTTCAAATTGGCCCCAATTGATTTCATGATTGGTATTTAACCCTAAAACCTAAACCTTAAGCCATAAGCCCTAAACCATAAACTCTAAATCATAAATCATAAATATTAAGCCTAAAACCAATTGGTTTAGCCGCAATTAACATTCTTTAGAATAATAATTATGGTCACATGGATCAATTTGGCTCAAATCGCATCATTGATTGCACCAATTGACCAATTAGATCAATTTGTGATGATACTTGGAATAATTAAGACCATAATCATATTTTATAGTGATAAATAGGTTCAAGAAGCTCAAATTGGTCCAAATTACATTCATTATTAGACCTTATGTAGCCTAAACACTAAACCCTAAATGCTAAAATGTAAAACCTAAGCCAAAAGACCTATTTACTAAACCATAAATTGTAAACCCTAAACCCTAAACCAACAAATTTATCCCTAATAACCATCCTTTAGATTAATACTTAGGTTCACAAGGCTCACATTTGCCTAAATCATATCATATATTTCCCCAATTGACTAATTGGTTCAATTTATGATGACATTGAGGATAATTGAGCCCAAAATCACATTTTGTAGTCATAAATAGGTTCAACAAGCTCAAATTGACCCCAATTTCCTTCATGATTGGACCATATATCCTAAAACCTATACCTTAAATCCTAAGCCCTAAGCCCTAAATCCTAAATCATAAATTATAAACCCTAAACTAATTGATTTAACCTTAATTAACATCCTTTAGAGTAAGAATTAGCTTATAATACTTAATTTAGCCAAAATCACATCATCAAATACCCCAATTGACTAATTAGATCAATATGTGATGAAATTGGGGATAATTGAGCCTAAGTTCACATTATGTATTCATAAATAGATTCAACAAGATTAAATTATACCTAATTTAACCTTTCATTAGGACCCTATACCCCAAACTCTAAGCTTTTAGGCCTAAACCTTAAGCCCTAAACCCTAAAACATTAAAAATTTTATTTAGCCCCAATTAAAAACCTTTAGAGTAATAATTATGTTTACATGTCTCAATTTACCCCAAATCACATCACTTATTTCCCCAATTGACTAATTATCTCAATCTATGATGACATTGGGATAATTTAGCCCAAAATCACATTCTATAGTCACAAATAGGACCAATGAGCTTGAATTTTCCTTAATTTCCTTTGTGATTGGACCCTAAATACTAAACTAATTAATTTAACCCTAATTAACATCCTTTATAGTAATTATTAGGTTCATAGGTTTTAATTTGGCCAAAATCACATCACTAATTGCCCTAATTGACAAATTGGCTCAATCTATAATGACACATTGACATGAATTTGGCCATCTTATTGATTTTATTATAATAATTTTTCTCTTTTTAAAGTTAATGCATGGTCTTAGTTGATGCTAGTTGTTAACATTGAATTTTTGTACATCAAAAAAGTGAAAATGTAATTTTGACTGTAATCTTGATGTCATTTGTCTAGATAAATATATTGGTTTGGGGTTTAGGGTTTTAGTATTTAGGGTTTAGGTTTTGAGTTTTAGGGTTTAGGTTTTGGAGTTTTAGTGTTTATATTTTAGGTTTAGAGTTTTAGGGTTTTGGGTTTTAGGGTTTAGGGTTTAGAGTTTATGGTTTATGGTCCAATCACAAAAATAAGTGGGGCTAATTTGAGCTTGTTGAACCTATTTATAAATACATATTGTGATTTTTAGCTCAATTATTCCCAATTTCATCACAAATTGAGCTAATTAATTAGTTGGGGAAATTAGTGATGTGATTTAGGATAGATTAAACCTTATAAACCTAATTATTATTCTAAAGGATGTTAATTGGGGTTAAATTGATTGGTTTAAGATTTATGGTTGATGATTTAGGGTTTAAGGTTTATGATTTAGGGCTTAGGGAAAGGGTTTAGGGTATAAATTCCCATAATGAATACAATTGGGACTAATTTGATCTTGCTAACATATTCATGATTAAATAATGTGATTTTTGGCTAAATTAGATCCAATATCGTCATAGATTGAGCCAATTAGTCAATAAGGGAACCAATGATGTAATGTGGGCCAAATTGAACCCTATAAACCTAATTGGTTTATAGTTTAGAGTTTAAGTTTTTAGGGTTTAGTTATAGGGTTAATTTTGTAATTAATTTATATAATAAGGAATTTTTACACACTTTTGGAAACTTACACTATGTGCATGGTTTTAAAAACTAAAACTATGTACATATTTTAGGCTCGATAATCATTAAGCCTATGATCCAAGACCACATACACACTTTTTTAAACAATGTAGTGGAAATATTGAAATCACATTAAACACAAAAAGTTTCCACTTTTTGGCCTCCAAACTTTGTGCATTTACCCATAATACACATGATTTCACATGGGAAACCCCTTTTATGTAAAAATCCTATCACATTAACTCATTTAATGTATTAAGTCAATCATTTACTTTATAATAATGTAATTTCAAGATATATGTTTCCCTTAATGTATGTGTGAGTGCATATAGGCAAATCAATAGGTAATTGTCAAAGTAGTATTACAAAACCATGTACTAAATAAAACATGGGATAACCCACCCAAATACATTCCAATATTATCTCGTAAGGGGGGAGTGGCCAATTCTCATTTTGTATTATAGTAGAGTGTAAATAATGGAGAACACATAATTTTTTTTAAAAATAATCCCACTTTTTGAATGCTTTCCTTAGGTTTCCACAAGATCATACCTTCAATAACTAAGGACAATTGTGCCCATTGATTTTTTACACCAATAAAATTTTTTAGCACACAAATTTCATTAGTGAATCAACAATGTTATTATCTGTGCCCACCTTCTCTAATAGTACCTTCTTATACATCATGATTTCCATTACTAAATGATATGGAACATCAATGTGTTTCATTATAGAGTGATACTTAGGGTTTCTTGCTAGACAAATTACACTTTGAGAGTCACTATTTATCCTTACAACCTTTTTAACAAGCATAATGGTGGAATTTAACTTTTGAATCTAAACGGATTCCTTATTTGCATGAGTAGCTTCCATGTACTCAACATTTTTGGTGGATATCATAACACTAGCCTCTTATTTTCTTATCCAACTTATAGCTCCACAAAAAAAATTAAACACATACCCATTGGGAGAGCTTTTTCAATAAAGATCTCTAGGCCCATCTGAATCTAAAAAAGGTGTAGATTCAATGTTTTGTTTTCATCAAGATTAACCTGATAGCATATTCATAGCCTTATGTCCTAAAAAAATAATTGAAGATCCTCTTCACTATATTCCAATGTTTATTTTCTTGGATTCAACATAAATCTACTCACTATTCCCATTGCATGAGTAATATTAGGTTTAATATAGAAAGTTGCATACATCAAATTATTAATAATAATAGCATATTTGATTAGAGACATGTCCTTAATTGCTTCCTCTATTTTAGGACATTATTTAATAGATAAATTCTAACCAACAAGCAAGGCAATATTGACTAGCTTAATTTATTTTATTTAATGGAATCGTTACATGGAGTGTAGCTCTAAATAATAATAATAACAATAATAATAATAATAATAATAATAATAATAATAATAATAATAATTACAATTTATAATAATTATAATTGATATTTAAAATATTTTTTTTGATGAAATATATCCATATATTAATTAAATAGAAATATACAAATAAATCACAAAAGAATAGACATAGTATGAGAACATGCCATGTCACACTAGGCAAAGCTTAAGATCCAAAACCAAAAGCACCACTAATAACTAGGTAAAGCCTAGAAACAAGTCACAAAGTCATAATAAAAGATAACTTTAAGTATAACTAACAAGGCCAAAAGGTAGAGGATCCATATAATCAAGACCCTCGATCAAACTTGGTAAGTCATTACCATCTGGAATAATCTCCCAACTAATAGCTTGAGTAGTGTCCCTATCATCATCTTCTTCTTATGTCTTAATGGGAAAAATGTCCAAAGAAATACTAAGAAACTTGTCTAACACATCTGATCAGCCTCCATGTGGCACCCCGCAAGCATCTAGGTATCGAAGAGGAGGAGGAGTGTCCCAACCATCCTACCTAGTAAGGGAAGTAGGTATTGGTTGCCACCCTTGATACTACCCAAGAGAGGTCATGCACTAGTATGAGGTACCACTATGAGAGTGGCACCAATAATGGCTACAATGATGCCCACCATGAGGTGTAAAATAAATTCTATCCTCTAGTATAAGATCACTTGGTAGAGATGGTAGAACTTGAGCCATTGTACAAGGATCATCTCGCTAATAAAAGAGGAGATCCTGAAGGTGCCCAAGATATATAGCCACTTTATTATCTTGAACTTAAATTGACAAAATAACATTAGAGATGATATAGGACTTACTTAAATTAGAGACATTATAATCAGTGTAAGCATTATTAAACATAAAATTCTTTCTTTCTTTCCAAATCCAAAAGAGAATCTCCACTCTAAAAGCATGCCAGACTTGTGTGTATTTAAAGGGCATCATGGGTTTATCTCCAAGGAGGATATGCTACTAGACTTGTTGATTTTAATTACATCATATGTGTAAATTATGATAGGTGTAAATTATAATGGAATTTGTGTAGGTGGTTGAGTTTAATAATGTGAAATCTTAGTACAAATATGACTTTCAACTTTTTTCCATATAAAGATTTTTTTTTCTTGTTTGGAGAATGTGATCAAAATATTATATCTAGGGCATACAATAGAGTTTCAAGCCCTTTTTAATCTT
The DNA here is from genome assembly GCA_037957365.1 of Torreya grandis. Taxonomy (NCBI): domain Eukaryota; kingdom Viridiplantae; phylum Streptophyta; class Pinopsida; order Cupressales; family Taxaceae; genus Torreya; species Torreya grandis. Next base: position 1,490,754 of record JARHVA010001129.1, read on the forward strand.
GGAAGGATTATTTTGAGTCTAATGCAATGGTGTATCTATATTGATTCCATCTATCCCCATTTAGGGGGAAAACTATAGGGAAGGTAATAAAATTATTAATTAATGGGATATGTGACAAATCCAATATATGTGCCTCAAGATTGATAAATTTCAATGCTTATGTATATATATATATATATATATATAATAGTATTATTTTATACATATTTTTTTTGCTAATAGGTAAAAAGGGATATTTTGAAAGGATCTAAACCTTTTTACTTAATAGGACTAGACAACAAGAAGAAAGGCCAAGAAGGATATATTAGCAACATCCTAACTAAAATCTATTGAAAAAACAAGATTATAGACCAATTAGAAGCAAAATTAAAACAAAACCTCCATAAATTTGACAAGATCAAATATTTGGAATTTTCATATTCTCCATATCCATGATAGTCTTCCACCCTTATTTTATAAGAATGAGGTAGTCATTCAAAGAACTAATTCTTGGTTCTTCCACTCCATGATTAGATTGTGGCTTCTAGTTCATTTTATTATACCTCCCTACTTAGAGCCCAACAATTTAACTTTCCTCTTCTTCATAGATTCCTAAATATAATCTAAATCCTTCACATAATTATCAATAGATACTAATCTCATATTTTTTAATTTTTAATTTTTTGGTTTGATATGGCCCAACTATACTTCTAGGAATTTCACCATGCCTTTGCACATGGCAACCTCCTCCCTCAACCTGTCAAACTCTCTTTTCAATTTAGTAATCTTATTACTAAGAGGTATTTTATACATATAATATGTTTATATAGAATGAAATGTATTCAATAATTTATTTATTTTAATTTTTTTGAGTGGTAAATTAAGGTTTTCTTTTGGATCCCTCACCCTTATAGTAGATATTAAAGTGCCTTAAATAACTTTGAAGAATCAATATGAAAGAGGAGAAAATATTCTAAGAGAGGAGATATATTAGAGGAAAAAGGTGGCCATGCACCTATAATATATACTCTATTACATAATTTATAGTAAGGTAGTAATTTTAAATCTTGAAATTGGAAACCTTTACAAAATATACAATGACAAAAGCATTTTTAATCAAAATTGAAAGTCTAGTTATGAAACAAAGATATATACAAAAAATCCCTAAAAAATTTGTAATCGTTAATCTTTCTTCACCCTCATAAAATTCACACTTACTCCTTGTTTGGGAGAATAAGATGGAATGGTAACCATAGTGATAGATTTACATCTTTGGACAAAAATTTGTCTGTACAATAAACAAATTCTTAAGGCGTTTTTCATGATGAGAAAATAAAACTAACTTTCAAATTAAATTTATTTATTTAAAAAAAAAGAGAATGTGTTTGATTGAATGGATAATAAGACAAAATTTAAAATAATATTAGGAAACTTAAATATTTAAGAAATGTCCAACTCTAAAAATGTCTTCAAAACATTAAAAAGGAATCATAAGAAATGCCATTTTCAAGGGTTGAAACTTGTCCCACAAGATCCAATTGTTCACACATGAATAAGAAATTTATTGACTATACTTTTATTTGAAAAGTGTTCCAAAAACACACCAAAACCCCAACCAATGAAAAGGAAATTACTCATAAAAGATATTTGGTTTTCTTTAAACATAATCATCTACAACTTAAGTGGCCAATATTTCCTAATAAACTTTGTTACGAGGCCATAAATTATAATATCATCCAAACCCTACATACTTATATTTTTTATAAAAACCCCATTTGTATAATAAAAAGAAAGAAGTTATTTGAACCACTCTAACACATAATACACTTGTAAGGCTTCTCGAACAATGTTTTATAGAAATGCATGGGGGTAATGGACAGTGCATATTGAAAAGTTTGATATGAGAGACCATCATTCACATGATCCAACCATAAATATTAAGGGACCTTTACATGTTAAAGGATAATATACCAAAAAAAATATAGGCTGGTGAAATCCACTCTTTACGATTACTACCCTCATTGATATGTGTGTAGTAAACATGTTTCCACAAAATTGAAACTTTTTTTAATATCTTCAACCACACTTTTATATTAAAGTTTAAGGATAACGTTAGTATTGTAATTAAAATTATAAAAAAATAATATAATATACTTTATAACTATAATCATAAAAGATAATATTAGAATAATACTTATTATCTATAGTATTCATAATAATTATTATTATTCATTGTGATTGTATAAAACATAAAACTTAAACATTGGTATATTAATTAGATTGGCTTGCACTGACATTAATCAAAAAATGAATTCATCCATAAGAATGTTTGTTATTTTCCATTGTATGACTCTTAGTACAGTTTCAAGGGCATCCCTTCTCCTGGGCCCCCTATTGTGACTCCACTAGTTTAGGTTAAATATAATATTTGATTTATGTTAATAATTACTCAATTTTATAGCTTATAATAAAAGAAATAAATTAGATAGATAATATTATAATTGTAATTTTATTAAATAGATCTTGAATGATTGGGTTTTAATTAATTAAATGGCATGATTTAAAATTTCTAAGTATGTGTGAATGGTTTGTTTTCAAAAAACATTATTTTGACAATGTGATTGATTGTTTGAAGAAAAATATTCCTTTCCCATATCTAAATTCTACCAATTGTTTATAATGCATTGATATGGGAAGAATTTGCAAATGCATGTATTATGTGGAGCTCAATGATGATTTGACGTTCATTTGAGGAGGTGGAAATAAGTTTTGTTGGCTACATGAAAATGAAGTTAAATCATCTCTTCAAGCCACATTTAATAAATATCAACATTTTTTTTCATTTTTATGGCATGTCATTGTGAAGATGGGTCTCATGGGACAATATTTTAAAAAAGTGCATGAATGTGTTAAGCGAGGCAATCCTAGTAGCCTTCGTTGAAAGAATCATTCCATTGCGTAATTATACATAGCCTTAAATATCATGTAATACTTTTCAAACCTTGATTTAAAATTAAAAACATTTTTTTTTGTGATCTATGTCATTGTGTAGATGGGTCCAAAGGTCCATGAATATGTTATGTGAGGCAGTTTTAGTCATCATGGCTAGAGGGTTAATTTCATTGCCTAATTAGACATAGCCTTAAATATCATATAATATTTTTAAAAAAATTATTTAAAATTAACAAAACTATATTATTGGGTTGTTTATTTACTTTTCTGGGAGATTGAAACCTTGTTTTTATACCTCATCCCTTTTAGTATTCTCTAAGATTTATATCTTGGTAGATGGTTAGGGAACACCATTTAAACCACCATATTTACCATTATATTAAAACCCATTTAATATTTATTTAATTTTTATGAAAGGAAAAAAAAATCATTACAAATAATATGATTGTAAAGACACGCTTAACCAATAAGGAGGATAATTTGATAACCAACAAAAAGTGGAAATATTATTGAAAATACCCTATCTCATGAGGTCTTTAAATGCAACAATAAAGGATATAAACAAATATTATATAATATTTTGTTGATATTTAATTGTGGTGCCACATGCTAACATGGTTGTTAGTTTTAAATATTGATAACCAATGAAAAGTGAAAATATTATTAAAAAGATTGCATACCTCTTAAATAATTATGTTGGGGAGGTCTTCAAAGGCAACAATACATCACCTTAAGTAAAAAAAGATGGAAAAAAAATATTATCAAAGAAAATTTTGTGAATATGTAATCATAAGTATCATGTAGTGATGTAGGTGTTAGAGTCTGATATTGATAACCAACAAAAAGTAAAAACCTTATCGAAAAGATTCCATACTTATTACATAATTATAGTGGTGTGATCTTTAGGTATACATCACCAAAAGGCAAGTGGAGGGGTGGAAATAAAATTTTGTGGGTCTTTAATCATGGGTGACAATCTTGGATCAAATTATTTTAAACGTTGTTTACCCTACATGATTTTGCTTCTTTATTCTCCCCATTCATATTTTGATATAGGGGAAAGGTCCCAGTAGCTGCACACCCTAAATTTGGATAGTGAATTAAGGTACAATAACATAACATTAGATTTTGATGTTTTTACCCATTTTAATATATCATCTTAACTACTTATAGCTAAGGTTTTAAGGTCTAACACATTATACATTTTATTGTATAATCAATTTTGTCATGAGAGGTCATAAAATACATTTTTTAAACCTATGACCAAAACTTAACATTTGTATTACCAATATTTTTGCATTAGAGTATCAATACGTGAGTCTTACTTGTAAATATATGATTGGTTAATTTTAATTTTATAGAATAAATTTGGAACAAGTATTAGATACTACATGTTTAGCCTATGGTGCACTTTAATATTTATACACACCAATATGTTTCATCGATGGAACACATGTTAACAAAAGCCATGTTCAACAATTGCAACATGCAAAATGATTAGGAACTTTCCCCTATTCCCTCCCATTTTTTGAATGCATTTCCACGGAAATGCTGCGCAAATTTTTGTCCAAAATTTATTTATTCTTATAAAATTACATAAATGTTATGCTTTTTATCGGTACTGCTTAACCATTATGTTTTTAGTATATTTTATCATGAATTTTAGTTTTAGGGGTAATTAATATTATATAGATGATATTTTATTTTATATTTCTATTCTTATTACATTATTATATATTATAAGTATGTATCTATAATTGGAGTATATGTAATGAATATTTTATAAAATATAATAATATTAAATAATTATATATAATTATTATATGTTAATATAATTACATTATATATAAATATGTATATATATATATATTATAATATTATATGTATGCCAAAAAGGTGTAAGTTATATTAGAAAGAATATATATTTTTATTTTGATAAAGTAAAAGTTTTGTAAAGCGGAAGAGGGAGAAATTCAAAATCCATTATTGTTGACCCCATCTAACTTTAAGGTGAGCTAGGAAATGGTGGTGAGGGATAATGAAAGATTATTTTAGGGGATATCATACACCATAGGGCCCATATCGTACACCAAACCCAAACTCTAGACAACTATTTGATTTACATGCATGTACCCATTGTAAATGATAATTATGTTATATATACAAAAATATATATTATTATTATTTAATATATAATATTAAATTATATATTATATAGTATTGGAAGGAACATAATTTTTTGATTTGGTAAAGCAAAGGTTTTGTAAAGCGAAAAAGGTAAAAATCAATAGTTTTACCTAACTCAAAACCCATGATCGTTGAGCTTGTCTAAATTTTAAGGTGAGCTAGGTGGTGATGGTGAGGGAATATGAAATGGTATTTTAATGGATATCATACACCATAGGTCCCATTTCATATACCAAACTCAAATTCAAGGAAACTATTAGATTTACATGACCTGCACTCATTGTAAATGGGTTTATAGAATTCAAGGTAGTGACATCTTCAATTGGTTGTTTTCTATTTTCAAGGGTGGATGAGGGCATCATGAGAACTGATTTGATTACATCAAGGCTCCATGTCCTATGTGAAACTTTATTTAACATTTCAATTTCATTGGGGTGGGGATAATATATTAATGTTTCAAAGTCTATCTTATAGCTTCCATTTGTCTATGTGATAAATATTTTGACACTATGAGCAATTTATTGAAGCATAAGAACATATATAAATGCCATACTCTAAAATCTAGAGGAAAAATCAACCATAATTATAACCTATCTTTTTAAGCATATTATTTATCCCCACTAAAAAAAATGTAAAATCTAAGGGAGCACTGGTCAATAAAATTTTATTTTAGAAAAATTATTAAAATAAATATGAGATTATTGTTGCTTAAGACTTCATGCATGGTCTAAAAGGTGATATGGGGTTAGTGTTCATGGTTTTTGAGTGAGGTATGACTATTGATTCACAATATTTTAGTTTACCCACCCTTCTGATGTACTAACTCTTTGTCTTCAATTTCAAACCTTATTAACCAAAAATTCAAATTACATATCCATTTCTATGCATTTGTATGTTTTATTATAATATTATTTATACTTATAAATATATAATATACTTATCTATATGAAACACCATATGCTATTATAATATATTATAATTATTATATATAAATGTGGATTCAAGTATGGAGTTGTACATTGAATGTGGAGCTCTATTGCAATCAAATCAATTCCCGTGATGTCTTCCCTTACCATTGACAATAAAAAACAACCAATCAAAGATGTCAACATGTAAAAAGTTATAGACCCCTTTTGAATAGTTTCATGTAATATAAATCCACTATCTACCTTAAACTTGGGTTTGATGTACAATATGGGCCATCTCATATCTGATATCACTTGAAATAGCTTGTCATTACCCCACACCATCACTGTGCAACTCACCTTGTAATATTTTACCACTTCATCATTTTTAAATCTCACCATGAAATTAAATATCTCATCATCACAAAAATCATTTCTATATTATGTGAAGAAATAAAAAAATCATTTTACATTGTCACCTCTACTAGAAAATATAAAATTATTCTTGATTAACATTCCATGCACAAAAGGTGAGATGTGATCATTGATCATAGATTTTGAGTGAGTTACAAGAGTTGATATACACTTTCACTTTCTAAAATATTATTTTACCAAAACCAAAAATTACATCCTTTCTGATGTAAATTGCTCTTTTGGGGTAAGTTTTAGTTTAATTTTTATGAAAGGGAAGAATAAAAATCCCAACTAACAAGTCCATTATAAAGACATAATGTGATCATTAAGGAGGAGAAATTGATAACCAATAAAAAGTGGAAACCTTTTTAAAATATTACATCCCTCTAAAATAATTTTGTTGGTGATGATATATCATGAAAAGTAAAATATTATAAAAATAACAATTTATAAAACCTACTGAGTGGATTTGGTTGACCTAGTTAGATAAATAGGTGAGAAAAATAGTATGTAAAACCTATTAGGTCAAGTTGGTTGACCTTTTTAGATAGATAGGTAAAAAATATTAGTCTAAAAACCTATTCGGTTGAGTTGGTTGACCTAATTAGACAAATATGTTTTTTTAATGTAAACTAGATGATGTAGTTTGAAAGCAGAGGATAATAAGCAAAATATAAAACACTAGATCAATCCTAGTCAACTAAATTTGTTAAAACATAGTCAACTAGGTCAATATTGGTCGATCTAATTGAGTCACACATCACAAAATTGCATTAACATTTTTAAACATAGTATGTAATACAAAAGAGAAAATTAAGAAACAAGAAGAAATTAAATTAGATTCACAAGGTTCAATATGGCCTAAAATGCATCATTGATTTCCCCAATTGACTAATTGACTCAATCTATGATGATATTGGGATTTTTTAAGCCCAAAATCACATTCTTTAGTCATAATTAGGTTCAACATGCTCAAATTAGCCCCAGTTACATTCATGATTAGACCCTATACCCTAAATCATAAACCCTATGTCCTAAATGCTATCCCCTAAACCATAGACCCTAAACCCTAAACCATTTGATTTAGCCCCAATTAACATCCTTTATAGTAATAATTATATTCACATGGATCAATTTAGCTAAATTACATCGCTTGTTTCCCCAATTAACTAATTGGCTCAATCTATGATGATATTAGGGCTAATATGTATAACAAGCTTAAATTGGCCCTAATTTCCTTCATAATTAGACCATATGTACCCTAAACCTTAAACCCTAACCCTAAGTCCTAATCTTTAAACCCTAAACCTTAAACCCTAAATTATAACCCCTAAATTACAAACCCTAAACTAATCAATTTAACCCCAATAAACATTTGTTAGAGTAAGAATTAGGTTCACATGTCTCAATTTGGCCCAAATCACATCATTGATTTTCCAATTTACTAATTGGCTCAATATGTTATGGCATTAGGGAAAATTAAGCCCAAATTCACATTTTGTAATCACAAAGAGGTTTATCAAGCTCAAATAAGTCCCTATTATATTCCCTATTGGACCCTATACCATTAACCCTAAGCCCTATACCTTAAACCTTAAGACTTAAACCATAAAGCTTAAACCATAAATCATAAACCTGAAACCCTAAATTAATAAATTTGGCCCTAATTAATGATCATTAGAGTAAGAATTAGGTTTACATGGCTCAATTTGGTCTGAGTTGCATCATGGATTGCCCTAATTGACTAAGTAGCTCAATTTGTGATGAAAATAGGGCTAATTGAGCTTAAAATCAAATTATATAGTCATAAATAGGTTTAATGATCTCAAACTCACCCCAATTACCTTCATTATTGGACCCTATACTTTAAACCTTAAACCTTAAGCCATAAGCCCTTAACCTTAAACCCTAAATCATAAATCCTAAACCCAAAACCAATCAATTTAGCCTCAATCAACATTATTTAGGGTAAGATTTATGTTCACATTGATTAATTTGGCTCAAATCGCATCAATGATTGCCCTAATTGACCAAATGGTTGAATTTATGATGACATTTAGGCTAATCAATAACAAAATCACATTTTATAGTCATAAATAAGTTTAATGAGCTCAAATTACCCCCAATTACATTCATGAATTGACCTTATGTATCTTAAACACTAAACCCTAAATTATAAATCCTAATACTTGAGCTCTAAACCCTAAATTATAAATCTTAATACCTGAGCTCTAAACCCTAAACCCTAAATTATAAACTATAAACCCTAAAGTAATTAATTTAGCCCTAATTAACATTTTAAGAGTAAAAACTATGTTTATAACACTTAATTTATCTTAAATCACATAATTGATTTCCCTAATTGATTAATTAACTCAATTTGTGATGGCATTGGGGCTAATCGAGCCCAAAATCACATTATGTACTCATAAATAGGTTCAAAAACACCAAATTAACCCTAATTGCCTTCATGATAGGACCCTAAACCCTAAACCTTAAATAGTAAACCCTTAAAATTTTTAATTCAACACTGATTAATAACCTTTAGATTAATAATTATGTTCACATGGCTCAATTCGCCCCAAATCATATCACTTATTATCCCAATTGACTAATTATCTTAATCTATGATGACATTGGATTAATTGAACCTAAAATCAGATTTTGTAGTCACAAAATATTGACATGAATTTGGCCATCTTATTTATTTTATTATAGGATTATTTTTATTGGCAAAGTTCATGCACAAGATTAATCAATGCTAGTTGCTAACATTGAAGATTTTTACATCAAAACTGTGTAAACCTATTTTTGATTGTAATCTTGATATCATTTTCATAGCTAAATATATTATTTTAGGGTTTTAGTATTTTAAAATTTTAAGATTTAGGGTTTAGGTTTTGGGGTTTAGGGTTTAGTATTTCAAGGTTTAGGTTTTAGGTTTTAGGTTTTAAGGGATTAAGTTTTAGGTTTGGGGTTTAGGTTTTAGAAATTAGGGTTTATGGTTCAATAAAAAAAGTAATTGGATCCAATTTAAGATTTTTGAACCTATTTGTGAATACATAATGTGATTTTTAACTTAATTAGTCTTAATGCCATCACAAATTGAACCAAATAGTCAATTGGAGAAATCAAGGATGGAATTTGGGCCAAATTTAGACATGTAAACCTAATTAATACTCCAAAAGATGTTAATTAGGGTTAAATTAATTAGTTTAGGGTTTAGTGTTTATGATTTAGGGTTTAAGGTTTATGGTTTAGGGCTTAGGGTTTAGGGTTTAGGGTTGAGGGTTTAGTTTTTAAGGTATAGGTCCCATTATTAATGGCATTAAGGCCAATTAAAGATTCTTGAACCTATTCATGAATAAATAATGTGTTTTTTTGGCTCAATTAGACCTAATTTCATCATAGATTGAGCTAATTAGTTAATAGGGGAGTTAATAATGTAATTTAGACCAAATTGAACCCTATAAACCTAATTGGTTTAGGGTTTATGGTTTAGCTTTTAAGTTTTTAGTGTTTAGGGTTAACTATGTAAGCAATTTATAGATTAAGGATTATGTACACACTTTTAAAAACTTAAAATATGCATCCAATTCTAAAAACTAAAACTATGAATGTTTTTTCCTTGATAATCACCAAGCCTATGATCCAAGACCACATAAATACTTTTAGAAACCATATATGAGAAAATATTGAAATCACATTAAACACAAAAAGTGTCCACTTTTTGGTCCCCAAACTTTGTGCACTTACCCATAGTACATATGATTTCACATGGGAAAACCCTTTTATGTAAAAGTCCCATCACACCAACTCATTTAATGTATTAATTCAATCATTTACTTTACAATAATGTACGTTCAAGTTCTAATTTAAGCCTAACATATGTGTAAGTATATATAGGAAAATCAGTAGGTAATTCTCAATGAGGTATTACAATACCATGTTTTATAAAAACATGGGATAAAACCACCCATATATATTCCAATATGCTCCCAGAATGGGGAATGCCCAATTCTATCTCTACAATATAGTAGAGTATAAATAACAAAAAATACACAATTTTTTTTGAAAAATATTCTATTAGTTGAATACTTTCCTTAAGGAAGCCACAAGACCATACCTTCAATGTCTAAGGAAAATTATGCCCACTGATATTCTACACCAATAAAATTTATTAGTACACAACCTTTATTAGGGAATTAACAATGTTATCATATGTGCCAACCTTCTCTAACAATACCTTTTTCTAGTTCACCATTTCCCTTACTAAATTTATAGAGTTTGGATCCCCCTTTTTTTTATTGAAAATATTATCTTGAGTCCAATGCATGGGTATAGCTAGACTGATCCCATCCATCCTAAATTAGTGTTAAAATTATACAAAAGGTAATAAAATTATTAACCAATATGATATGTGATAAATCCAAGATATGTCTCTTTAGATTGATATATTTCAATGATTTTAAAGATAAATATATGTAATAGTATTATTTTATACATATTTTTTTAGCTAATGGGTAAAAAGGGATATTTTGAAAGGGCCAAAAAAAAATTACATAAAAAGACTAGACAATAAGAAGAAATTCCAACAACGATAGATTAGAGACATCATGTCCATAGTAAGTTGAAAAAATAAGATGATATACTAACTAGAAGCAAAACTAAAACAAAACCTCCATAAAATTGACATATATTCTTGATATGGCCCAACTTTGCTTTCAAGAATTTCACCATGCCTTTGGAGATGGAAAACTCCTCCCTTAGCCAATCAAACTCTCTTTTCAATTTAGTAATCTCATTACTAAGAAGGAATTTTATACATGTAGTATATATATATATATATATATATATATATATATATATATATATATATAATGAAATTTATTTTTTTTATTTTTTGCATGGTAAATCAAGGTTTTCTTTTGTAGCCCTCACCCTTGTAGTAAATATGAAGTTTTTTTACATGTCTTTGAAGAATTAATATGTGAGAGGAGAGAATATAAGAAGATAGGAGATATATTAGAGGAAAAAGGTGACCATGCACCTATAATATATACTCTATTACATAGTTTATAGTAAGGTAGTAATTTCACAACTTAAAATTGGAAACCTTTATAAAATATACAATGATAAAAGTATTTGTAGTCAAAATAAGAAGTCTAGTTATGAAACAAAGAGATAAATAACAAAACCCTAAAAAAATTTCAAACACTAATATTTATTCACCCTCATAAAATTCACACTCACTCCTTATTTTGGAGAATGGGAGGGAATGATAACTATAGTGATAGTTGTATTTGCATACTTGGACAAAATTTTGTCCCTACATTAAACAAACTCTTACTAAATTTTAGATGATGAGAAAATAAAAATAACTTCCATTTCAATGTAGACCAATATTCAAATTATTACAAGTTAGGTTAGACTCGTTAGTGGACCTATGAGGATGTCCATAACACTTGGTTTTCCTAGAGGATTTACTTCATATACAAATATCCATTCCTTTGCACTCATACCCCCTAAAAGATGTTGTTTACTTGGATTGGAGGGGGAGGAAATGGTTCTCAAGCTTTGAAAAGAAAAATATCTTCATAAAAAATAAATAAAAATTGATTACCTAAATAGAATTTACTTAACAAGATAAGATAAGGATCATCACACAATCAAAAATATTGCCACTCCAATGCACACTGAAATAGGTAGATTTTAATTATGTCATTAAATATTTCAATACCAAACTCTAAAGAGAATATAGTAATTTTAAATTCATAACCAATGAAAATAATTTTAATCATTCACACACTAATATGTAATGCAATTCACTGAGTATGATTTTGAAGTAATCAATGACATCTTAAAGGTTTGACTAGTAATTTGAATCATTCACACACTAATATGCAATTTAATTCATGGAATATAATTATATTCAAAATAATTCACACACTAATATGAAATCCAATTCATTATCTATGATTTTGTTTCAAATTTTATCAAGACATCCTAAAAATAGACCACATGTCTCCAAAACCAATTTATAAAATCTACATGCAATAAAAAATACTAATATTTTTCATGCCTAAGTCAATAATTATTAAATTTTATAATTGTACTTGTAAATAAAATATAAAAAATTCACATTAATTTTATTTATTTTTAAAAAAGTGTGTTTCCTTGACCAAGAGTCCCCACGATCATACTAAGAATCAACAAACCTCAAATTAAATTTATTTAATTAAAAAAAAGATGAAGTGTTTAATTGAATGGATAATAATACAAAATTTACAATATTATTATAAAATTTAAATACTTAAGAAATATAAAACTCTAAAAATGTCTTCACAACATTAAAAAGAAACTATAAGAAATACCATTTTCAAGGGTTGAAATTTGTCCCACAACTTTGAATTGTTCACACATGAATAAGAAATAAATTGACTATACTTTTGTTCAAATTTTTTTCCATAAACACACCAAAAACCCAATCAATGAGAAATAAATTACTCATAAAAGTGTTTTTATTTTCTATAAATATAAGTATATACATCTTATATGGCCACTATTACTTAATAAAATTCATTACAAGACCATAGATTATCATATCATCTAAACCCTACATAAATTATCACACCATCCCATTCCAAACAAATAATACACTTATAATTCTTAGAGAAACCTCATCTATGGTGGTGGTGATGATGATGATGATGCTCTGCAGAGAAATGCATGGTGGAAATGGATTGTGGTACATCTTGAAAATTTTGATGTGAGAAATCATCATTCACATGATCCAACTATACATATTACATGTTAAAGGACACATCCACCATTATTATTCCACTCATTGATATATGTGTAAAAAACATGTCCCCACAAAATTGAAACTATTTAATTTAATTTTTATTTATTTATTTAATTTTATTTTGGATCTCTTCAACTAAATTTTAATATGAAAATTTTAAGGATAAAGTTTTATGTTAAAAAATTATGTACAAAAAAAATTGTTCGCTAGTGAAATCTACTCTGCAAGATTATTACCCTCATTAATATATCTGTAGTAAACACATTTATACAAAATTAAAAAAATTTCCTCTTCAATTGCACTTTTATATTAAAGTTTAAGGATAACATTCATATTATAATTAAGATTATAAAAAAGAATATATAATGTTTTATAACCTTAATCATAAAGGATAGTATTGCAATAATACTTATTATCCATGGTATTCATGATAATAATTATTCTTCATTGTGATTGTATAAAACTTCAGAGTTAAACACTAGAAAATTAATAAGTTTTTCTTGCACTAACATGAATTGAATAATGAATTCATCCATAAAAAAGTTTGTTATTTTCCATTGCGTAACTATGGGTACATTTTCTTGGGCATCCCTTCAGCTAGACTCCTTATTGTGACTGCACTAGTTTTGGTCATATATAAAATTTGATTTATGTTAATAATTACTCATTGTTATAGCTTTTAATAAAAGTAAAAAAATTGATAGATAATATCATACATGCAATTTTATTAAATACATATTGAATTATTAGGTTTGAATTAATTAAATGGCCTTGCCTCAAAGGTGCATGTTGCACCAAAATGAATGTAATTTTCTATTTTGGTAAAGTAAAGGATTTGTAAAGTAGAAGAGGTAAAAATCAATAGTTGTACCTAACTCAAAACCCATGATTGTTAACCTTGTCTAAATTTTAAGGTGAGCTAAGAAATGATTGTGAGGGCTAATGAAATGGTATTTTAAGGAATATCATACACCACATGGCCCATATCATACACCAAACTTAGATTTAGGGTAACTATTGGATTTGCATGCCCTACACTAATTTCAAATGGGTCTGTAACTTTTAGGGTAGTGATATTTTAATTGGTTATTTTCTATTATCAAGGGTGGATGAGGACATCATGAGAACTAATTTTATTGCATTAGGTCTCCACATTTGATGTGAAAATTGAATTAACATTACAACATCATTAGGGTGGGGACAATAGAATAAGGTCTCAGAGTCTATCTTATAGCTATCATTCACCCATGCTATAAATATTTTGAAATTGTAAGCAATTGATTGAAGCATAAGAACATATAGAAAAACTGTACTCTAAACCCTAGAAGAAAAAGTGTCTATAATTAGAACATGTTTTTGTAATAATCATATTTATCCCTAGTGGCAAAAAAACATAAAATCTAAGGGAGCACTAGTCAATAAAAAGTTGTTTTAGAAAGATATTAAAATGAATATGATATTATTATTGCTTAACACTTCATGCACAAAAGGTGAGATGGGTTAGCGGTCATGGGTTTTGAGTGAGGTATGACTGCATATTTGTACTCTTTCATTTTGCATGTCGTTCTGATGTACCAACTCTTCATCTTCAATTTTGAACCTTATTACAATAAATTCAAATTATATATCCATTTATATCCATATTATATGTATTTTTTTTTTGTGTGTGTGTTATAATAATATTTGTACTTATAAATATATAATATAATTATCTATATGATATACCATATACTATTATAATTATTATATATAAATGTAGATTCAATTATGGATCTACACATCAAATTGGGAACTTTACTACAATCAAATTAGTTCTCATAATGTCCTCCCTGACCATTGATAATACAAAACAACCAATCAAATATGTCACCATGTAAAAAAAATTGGACCCCTTTTGAATGGGTGCATGTAATGTAAATACACTATCTACCATTAATCTAGGTTTGATGTATAATATGGGCCATCTGATATCTAATAACACTTGAAATTACTTGTCATTGCCCCACACCATCACCATGTAATTCACCTTGAAATATTTTACCACTTTGTCATTTCTCAAGTTGAACATGAAATAAAATGTATCCTCCTCGCATAACTCATTTCCATTTCATATGAATAAATTAAAAAAATCATTTTACACTGTCACCTCCACCAGAAAATATAAAATTATTCATGATGTTATATGATGAATCCTAAGTGTTTCCTAAATATCATGATATACATGGAAACTAAAGACTAGGTTTAGATTTGTACTATGGCTATGAGTATTGCCGACATCCCCACATGCCAGGATATATATATAAAAATAGACAAGGATATTATATATATATTATCACATAGCCCTTTATGATAATATCTAAGTAGTTTTAAAACTATTGGTACATAGTTTCTAGGGAAATAAAGACAACTCAAAAATAAAGTCAAAAATTAATTAGCAAAATCCATTTTGTAATTTCTAAAAGTATATAAACATGCATTGAATTAATTCTATGTATCCTATCCTATTTTAAAAACTATTCAATAAATTATGCATTGAATGAATGAATATGCCCTAACAAATCATTAATTCCTTCAAGTAATCAATAATATAGTAAACATAAAACAAACTATTACCTAACTAATAATTATTTCCTTCAACTAATCAACAATACAATTAACATAATACTTACTAATGATCTATTGATTTTATACTTGACTATATTATTATAATGCCCTATTATAGGAGCTAGAGTATGTGATATGAGTTCTATTTTAAGTAGTAGTTGACATGGATTTATGTAGGGTAATTGGAATTATAATTTCTCTTCCATGTTCAGTATACTCATTATGCTAATACATGTAAGGCATTGGATTTTTATTTTCATGAATGATTCCCTTATATTTTATGTGTAAATACTTCTAATTTTAGTTATCTCTTGATAATGTAGTTAAGGTGAAATGGTTGGCATGTGAAATTAATCCTTAGTTGTTCAATGATAATGTGCTAATTTTGATAATTGTCATAATTGTGAAGGATAGGCACGTATATCTATTTATTGTGGGCTTAAAAAATCTTATTATGTTAATTTTTGTGGATAACTCAATCAAGTTAATAATAGAAGGATCATGGAACCCATTTATTACATTATTGACTACTGGTATCCTTATTTGGGAATGATTTTAGTATCTGACATTGTTCTATCTTTAAACCTACATGTATCTTTTATGACTCAACTCATGTTGAGGGTGTCTATAACTTATAAATATTCCCTTAAATGATGGTATGAATAGATTTTATAATGTGTTATTTCTTGTTTCTAATGGAAAGATTGACATAGGTGGTGGATAACTTAATACTATGTTTCTCTCATTATTATGTTTCTCTTTACTTAGTACTCAGTATTAGTGTTTATTGTTGTTTAACCCTAATATATGAGTTTGGGTATATAAATCCTCACTTGGGGTATATAGGATTAATAATATAGAAATTAAATGCCACAAGCATGATAATCAAATCTATAGAAAGCCAATTTGATGTTAAACTCAGATATAAGCATATGCTAAACTTATAAAACTAAGATAGTCTAAATATGGAAGTTACAACTAAGCTATGTATAAAAATAATATATAAAACAATGTAATTAAATGGTTTTGATTCTAACATAGTTTTCTATCTAGAACAAGTAAGAAGACAATTGGAAGATAATTTTGGGATAGTTGTCAAGTTCTAGATTTGATGCTTCTAGATCTCTAGACACTAATGTCATCTTAGGATGGTTTCATTGATGTTATGATTTGGGTTTGATGCAAATGACATTTATGAAATACCTATTGGAAGAGGATGTGACCACATGGATGTTTATAGGTTTTTCTTCACCTTCACTCTAGTGAATTTAAATCTAGGTAAGGGACTATCGCTCCTCATGAAATAGAAAAACCTTAGTTTTCCACCTTCATAGTGACCTTGGAAAAAAATGGGTTAGGGGGAGCACAATTTTGAGTTGACCCCAAATACCCCACTATAAATGGGTTTTGCCTACAAAACCAATATTCCATAAGAGGGATTTATATTTATGTAGGTTTCCCCTATGTGTTAGCTTGTGTGTGAATCATGAAATGTGTGTAAATCAAGTATAATAATGACCTAGATTATAACTTATCAAATTGGGCTCTTGGGATTTTATTTTAGTACTTCATACCTATAGATGTGTTGTACCCATGAATGATACATAAATAAGATATAATAGAGAATATTTTTCTCACTTGAGTGTTTAATTGAATGCCTTTTGATAGTTTCCAGGTGAGTAGGTAAGAATTTTAGAGGCGAGGAATGAATGAGGGTTGATCTTATATTTATATGAATCCATTTGGAGAATAAATAACAAAAAATTACTTAGTTTGACCATTAGGATGCATTTCATTTGAAAATTTTATGACTTTAGGGAATGAAACACTTATGTGAGGGTAAGACATTAGAATTGATGTTATTTTTTATCCTATATGTTAGTGTCAAAGGAACAATAAATAAGGTATGAGATCAATGGCATATAATTACATTTTAATCATTCTCAGAAATAGATAAACTCTATGTCATCAACATAATACTGGCCAAACTAAGAGATGGGACAAGGGGCATAAGATAAAGTAGATGTAATATATAGAGAAGTATGAAAGGTATAGAACTAAGAGTAACAACCAAGGTTTAAATTTTCTAAGTGTATAAGATTGAGGTTATATATAATCATAAAATAGTGTTTACATTTTCCATCCATTTAATCTAGTAATGAAATTTCTAGTTTAAAGTAAAATAATGTATACTTGGGTGTGTATGTACATATTATCTTTGAATATGCCCAACTTGAGTGATTTTTTTATGAATGACCTACATCCAAGAGCATGTTATAGTGTATAATATGGAATTGAAATTAATTTAAATAGATTGAAATTGAAAGGGAAAGGTTTATGAATACACCTATGTGTCGAAGTAACCACCATGCCTATTGGTAATTTATTTTTAAAAATATAGATCATTTTAAGGCTCTAAAACTTAGATTATGACAAACATAGATAAATATTTAAAGTGCATATATCCAAGGATATATATATATATATATATATATATATAGAGAGAGAGAGAGAGAGAGAGAGAGAGCGAGAGAGTGGAAGGCACATGCCCCCAAATTTGGACCAAAAGTGAGTTTCCACTTGGGAGTTGAAATTAATTAAACTATGTAACCCAATTATACTTATAACCTAGTGAGGTTGGCTGATACAATAAGGCCCAACATAAAAACTTGGAAAGATTGATTTATTTAATCACCTCAACCATATAGTGAACCAGATATTTATTATATTGGCTCAATAAAGTCTATAAAAGTCCATGAGGTATCAATATAAAAAAGTCTATGATATGGTAACAATCCATAAAAGAGGTTTAAAATCTGAAACTGATTTGGATTTTACAATATTAAATTCACATGTTGCATAAAATATTCACTTTATATATGTCTCATGCTGAAATAATGTATAACAATAGTACCAATTTATATAATTCTACCACAACTATGAATTTGAATCATATAACTATGTGCTTTTGCTAATTCAAAAAATTGTGTAAGTGTAGAGAACATGCTTCCAAATCATATCTCCTATATATATGGATAAATTATTAAAAACTATATAATTACCAATGTGAATATCATGTTTATAAAACATGCCCTCACTATAAACTAGAAATGTTGAATACTAATTAGGTGTGGAGAACATGCTTCAAAATCATGCCCCCACTATATATGAAAAATATGAAAGTGTGTGGAAGCCATGCCCATATGACATTACCCCAATGAATATATAATTGTACCAAGTGTGGATAATATGCCTGTATGACATGCCCCTAATGATATTAGCCCCCTTTTTAGGTGAGGGAAAGATAGGAACCAATAATTACCTCACCTCAAAAGGATAAGACAACAGTATAATTTCTGAATGTAACCATATAATATATATAGAAGCATGTCTAGGTAGATATATCATTAAAGATCATATAACCAATGTGATAACATGAAGGCTTAATATGCATGATAAATATCATGATGATGTCTAAATAAAAATAGTACAAGATCAACAAGTAAACAAACACACAAACAAAAGAACTTAAAAGTAAGTCAAAAGACAATGGTCTTAGGAGACCAAAAATAAGGGGCATGTTCAAATGCTATGCAATAAAAGGGACATGAGTTAGTCAAATATTCATAAAATCTATAATGACTTATTCAAATGTCTATACCATAAACCATGACATATGAAAATGTTAAAGAAAACATATGTACGCATTGAAGATGCAAACAAGGGAGCATATTGCTTAAACAAGAAATATAATAAGGAAATAGACTCAAATAAGTGCATAAAGTAAAACATAAGAAACCAAAATAAATATGTCATAATTGTATACATCCAATTCCTAACATCATTGTGTGGAAATTGTCAATCTTATTTGAAATTTGTGAAAACGCATAATTTGGGCCAAAATCAGTTAAATGTGTTAAATGGTTTGAGCTTGTCATATACAAGTGTCAATTTAGGATAATGTATCCCTAAATGGGGAAATTAATTTTATGTGATTATTAACTTTTCTCAAATAATTTTGAGTCAAAATGATGAAACACACTTAGGTGCTCTGAATTGCTCTTTTCTACCAAATTCTCAAGCACACAACATGTACATGTGTTATTTTATGTCAGCAACATCCTAAATAGTATGATGTTTCATACATAACTAATATCATCCTCTAATTCCACTCCATTCAAATTATGACCTAGCAATATGACATTATACCTAGTTTGATTAATTGAGTGCAATCAATTTCTAAAGAATTACATAAATTTGATTAATCTCACTTAGGCTAATTAAACCAAATTATGAGCTTAAGTAATAATTCCATGGAATTTATTGAATATTTATTTATTATAAATTGATTCATAATATCAAAAAACCATGATTTGATAATAATGATGTTACCTAACCATCTACATTTTTTCCTAACTACTAGTGGTTAGGCTGACCATCTATGGTTTGGCCACAATATCGTGACTTTACATTTAGTGATTTTACCCTAATTGTGGTTTTGTACTTTGTTCTAAAGTTTTGAACTATGTAAACCTAAGACCTAATTTTTTATAAGTGATTTTATCATTCTCAAAAGTGCTTCAAATCAAAAGGAAACCCTCTAACACTTATAGGTCACCTATGTGGAAAAATACAATATTTAAACTTGATTAAGTCTTGAACCTTCCCTTTGGTGTTTAAAATGAATGTAGATGATTTTAAATATTATTTTTTTTTTGAAGTTTTTCAATTTTTTTCAAACTAAGGCCAAGGGGCCAATAAATTCACTCAACATTTTAATTTTGTGCTTAAAACTAACATTCACTTACATTTCAAAGTTTTCATAAGTGTGTTGTTTTATGCAAAATCATCTATTACTAATTTGTTTGATCAAAACCAAGAGTGAGCATATGTTATCCCCCTATCCCATTTAGGTAACTTGGGTGACCAAAATTTAATTTTTATTATGATTATGCCTTTTTCCAAGTTGTGAAAATAAAGTTGTCTAGGATCTCCCCAAAACCCATATGGTTTGGGTGATCTAAAAACAACCCCTAAAGTCTTTTCACTTAGTTTTATTTTATGTAATTTGACTTGTAAAGGGGAGTTTATAGCTTCTTCATGATTTATTTATGGAATATTTGACCTAGGGTTTTATCTCCTAGCATTTTTTCAACCCTACTCTATAGTGGGGTATATAAATTAGGGCATGCATACTGTGAGAGCCAAGGGATTGAGTGTCTAACCTCTTATTTCATAATGAAAACCCAAGTTAGGTCTGATTAATCAAGGAATTTCACTAAGAAGTACATATATGGAATCTCTATGCAAAGGCATATGCCTTTTCATAATAATTTAATTGGTATGAACTCAATTGATGTGAGGTATCTCTAGTGTTAGACATACTCAAGACCATCTAGATGGTCAAAAATTTAATTTTTAGAACAAGCCCACTTGTCATAGATATATTGTTGATGTAGGGTGAGTAACTCAAAGTTACATGTCATCATACAATCTCTTGGGCTAATGGGGTATAAAACTCATACTACTTCATGCACTTTTATTTTTGGATTATCAATTAAAATCCTCCCAAGAGCACACATATAGATGGATTTCAAAAATATGATGCAACCTTGTCATTTTAGGGCTTAAATTTTTTTAATTAGTTTTATTTGGTCTTACTTTGATTATGAGGTCTTTATTTGAGTCTAAAAACTTGTTTATAAACCAAAATGTCATAACCAAACACATTTGTTGTTTACCATTTCTTAAACAAGGAGGCATTATACTGGTCAAATTCAAATCATCCTTTGCCTTGTTCAAATCCTCATCTTAAACATTATGTTTGTCTTATCTAAATAAATTTTTTATGATTCCCATTTGAGTCTAAACCATTTTCCAAAAATATTTAAGTCCATCGATAATTGAAATTTAAAATTATACCTTTCTAAGTTCTAGGTTAACGTGTTAATTGATTTTTCCATTTGCACTTGACTTGAGTTAACTTGGGTTCAATTTCCCACTTGGGTTGAAGGCCATTTGTAGACTCATCATCATCATTTTATCATTGTGAACTTATGTTATCTTGTGTATTTATTACTCTCTAAGTTATAGAACACATTTTGTCCTACCTCTTATTACCATGTGGGGGTAGTGTATTTCCCATTTGATTTTAGTTTTATACTTAGGAATTCTTTCATGTTTTCACATCTTGAATTTTTTGGTTCACATTATTTCCTTCCTAATCCAAAGGGATTTATTACAATTTTATAGTAGCAACTCATCAAATTTGAACTAGTTTTTATGGTATTGACATATCTCTAAACCTACATCTAGTGTACTAGTTTACACTTAGGTTTTTAGAGTTATCATATCCTCTTCTAATTTATATGATTTCAAACCTACCCAAGGTTGATTAATTTCATGAACACTTCTTTGAATTGTGTGGTAGTACATCACCTCCTTTTTATTATGGCCTCTTTTGTGCCTTGTCACTTGTATGAAAAATCAAATCACACTTTGTTAACATTTACAAAACATTTTCCAAATCTTACCAAATAAAGAGAAAAAATATTTTAGACATGATGCAAATGAACACTCATAGTGGGGTCTCTTATAACCCTACCTATAAGGAAGAACACTTTTATTATGGTTAGGATAATTCTATGGTATTTGGAGACATTCTCACAATAATAAGACCCAAGGAAGACTATTTGAAATATCAACCCCTAAATGATAAGGATGAAGCAATCCTAAGGTTGATTGAATCTAGTGTTCAAATACCCTCAAAATTTCCTATGGAATAATTACATAATTTGGGTAGAGAAGGAGAGCAAAAAAAAGAACAATCCCTTGCACATATTATAAAAATAAATGTTGCTTCTTATAGGGAAGGAAAGGAAATACTCATAGAGTCAAAACCTAATGATCAATATCTTATCACCAAGATTAAAAATACAAGTCAACGATATGCAGAACAAATTACTATAGACTTGACAGAGTCTCTAGTTTCTACTTCAATCCATAATGATGCTTCTAAGGAACAAAGGAATGTGGTTGAACTTATGCAACAAAATTTAGTTGAGAACATACTTACGATGGATCAAGATGCATAAATTGAACAACATAAGAATCATTAGGTCCTACAACATGATTCGCTAAACATGGAGCATACATTTTTCAATCATCA
This sequence comes from Torreya grandis, assembly GCA_037957365.1. Classification (NCBI taxonomy): domain Eukaryota; kingdom Viridiplantae; phylum Streptophyta; class Pinopsida; order Cupressales; family Taxaceae; genus Torreya; species Torreya grandis. The sequence continues at coordinate 1,513,768 of JARHVA010001129.1, forward strand.
AGAACCTCTAATTTCTTCAAAAAATAAAGGACCAAAACATTTATTGCATATTGAAGAAATCATATAAAATAGTTTGTCTAGTTCACCTCAACTAATATGTACCTTGGCTAATAGACCATGGACTCTACAAAATCAACTAAACACATATAATTCAAGGTAATAGACTCCCATGAATCAGTGGCTTACTTACTTGACTCAAGGATAAAATTAAAACAAATTCAAAGATCATAGGGTGTATATCCATAAAAAATCCACATAACAGGGGCACCTACCTTCCCAAAAAAATTATGTCCCATCCATGAATGCACTAAACCTGTAAGAGTGGAATTACATGAAAGATATTGTGTCATGATTAGAGACAGGCAATAGAGTTAAGAAGTGCACATTCAATGATATATTTCCATATCCATTTGATTTGAGAATTATCCAAGTCCCCTTTCCATCTCATTTTAAGGCACCTAATTTTGATAAATACAAAGGGAAGGGTGATGCTTGTGAACACATTCAAGCATTATTTATGTTATGCTAAGAGGTTACCTATAATAGCATTTATTTTCTTTATTTATTTATATGAAGTTTAGTGGGGCAAGCTTTATATTAGTTACTTATGTTACCCAAGGTATTGGTTTTGGATTAGAATGACTTATCAAAAAAATTCATCAAACATTTATCATACAACATTGAACATGAATTGACTATTGTTGACTTGTGTAAAGCCAAATAATGAGATGGAAAAAGCTTCACAACATATCTATAAAAGTGGAGAGAATTATCTGGTTGCTTTAAACATAGATTTTAGATAAATATTTGGTAGACATTTTTACACATAACTTACACCCTAAGGTGGTGGACAATCTATGGCTTGCTTACACAAACACATTTGAAGAAATCACAAACAAGGATGTGCAGATTGATAAGGTGCTTATCACCAAAGGCCTTGTCAATATTTATGCATAGGTTTACACTTCAAATTAGACTCAATCACTAGTTCAAATGATTGGGAAAAATAAACCTAAGGGTTTTAATAAGAATAAAAACATGGTAAAAAATGGTGTGACTGAATCTAGACATGTACAAATGTTGTAGGCTATGTAGGATCCAAATGTATAATTATCTCCACCTAATCTACCACCTAATTTACAAAGAGCCCCTCCATTTAGGACATTCCATAATAAATTTAGAGTCTTTAGAAAATTATGATATCCTGTTGAGGTAGTGTTTCAAAAGTTCATAGTGGCTAACCTGATTGTATGGCCTATACCAAGGCCACTTCCTATCGATCAACCCAAGTTAGACTAGTATTGGGAAAATGAAAATTTCAACTTCCATCATGTTATTGGTCATGGTGCTTATTATTGCATCCAATTATGACACCTTATTGAATATTTGATTGAGTGTGGTGAAGTTGATATTAAACTTGCTCCACAAGATACTAATCAAGATATGGTAATCTACAAAGATTCATTTCCATGACATAATTAAGAATTGCCAAAGAATAATCAAAATCAAGGTCAAAATCATAATCAACATGAGCATAATCATGATCATACTACCCATGCTAACAACTTGGGTTACAACAACATGCCTTTTAACTATAACAATACTATGGGACACATTTTTGCAAATCACATTGAAACTATCACTATTAAATCCCATGAACCATCTTGTTCCCCTCGAAGAATGGGACCCATTATTATAAGGTCAATACCCTCTCCCTCTATTAATATCACATCAAGTCTACGTAATTCTATTTCACCTCTATTTACATTGTTACTATTTATGGACCCCATCCTTCCTCTAATTATAATGGCTCCTCATCAACTCAAAATTTCTCAAATGTAACTAGACACTTGTGTGTCAACCTCCAAGGACCTTCACCTTCATTTTTAATTATAATGGCTCCTTAAAACCTCTAGGTTGTACAATCATAACTAGATGCTTGTGAGGTACTATTCAAGGCCCTTTTACCTCTTCTTCCCACATTAAACCAAATTTAAACATTATGCCTTCGAATCCAAAGCCAAACATCATGCCAACAAAGGCCAAACCATTTTATCCTACTATTGAAAAGCCTTATAGTTTATCAAACCAAGTAAAACTCATGCATAGATTTATGTTTTAGATCACTTGCATATGTGTAAAGTCTATATAAATATTTTGAATGACCTTTTACAATGATCCACTATTACCAAAGATATTAATCCTAAATAGTTCCAAACACTTGTAAGACATTTGTATTAATTTCAACAAGTTATGTTTGACCAAAAAGACATGTCCAATCTTAATCCTAACCATAATAACCCACTATATATTGAGGTCATCATTAAGAACCATAAGATCAAGAGGGTTCTTATAGAAAATGGTTCAAGATTGAATAGAGTATCCCTTGAATTGGTACAAAGACTGGGCTACATTATGGAGGACATTCAACCATGAATGATCACCATAAAAGCTTACGGCAATGTAGAGAGGGAGTCTTTTGGTACTATTTATTTGTCGATCATTATTGGGTCTATTTCCCACCACACATTATTACATATTATGGATATTGAGTTGCCTTATAACATATTTATTAGTCATCCTTGGGTCTATAAAGTATAGGTCATTATATCCACCTTGTATCAATGCCTTAAGTTTTCCCACAATGGGATCAAGGTTACTTTCCCCAACGACTACAGCCTTATCAATATTGTAAACATCTAGAGGTTGAGTATCTTAATTATAACTATTGTCTTGATTTTAAATTTATTACCAAGAAGAACAAGGAAATAATTTCACATCCACCTAAATATAATTATATTAACCCTAGTGACCTTGCTTCTACTTTGGTTGATCCATTTCCCAAAACTCTTGTAAAATAGGTTGTTATAGAAGATGTGGAAATTTCCACATATCGTCTTAAGGATGCCTTCCATATTGGTAAGTTGCCAAAGTCTCCTAGAATATTTGGTAAACTCAAACCTTCCAAAATCCCTAATAGACCCAACTTGATTTTGCAATTGAAGAAATAACAATAGAAACCACCTATGTTATTTATACCTACTAATTTGCCAAAGTAGGAGTGAGAGAATTTCACTGAAGGCAATTGGTTATATTATGATGACATTGCTGATTATTTTTGAAATCTAAAATATCCTATCCTTTATCAGATTATGGATAATTTTGATTATATAGGAGGATTCATTGACCCGTGAGTGCAAGGAATCTTGGAACCTTTATCAACTAGTATACCCAATTTGAATCATGGTCTTGGATTTATACCACCTAGGGGTAACCTCATGACTTTCAATAGTGATTCTTCTAAATTGATTAGTGATGAGACTCCTAAAAATGATTTAGCATCCCATTATAGGATTTTTAGCAAGCTTAATGAATCATATTTATTTGATTTAAATGGCATTATGACATTAACTCCTCATTATTACCTATGCCTTTGTCATCCTAAACTCATTAATTAGGACTAAAAAAATTATATCGTATGCCTTGATGAGTTTTAGAATAAAGAATCACTTACAAAGTATATGGGCCTTAGAGATGGATTTCTTATTGGTGATCATAAACAAGGCTTTCATTTTTCATTAGATCCTTATACCTACTTTGGAGAGAAGGTAAACTTTCTTGGTCATAACAAAGATGGAACATCAAGATATTAAGGTAAACACTTCTTTCAAACAATCGTTGATCAAGAAAAAACTAAAGAAAAAGATAATACCTTAAGTGAATACATATATTAGACATTCTTGGATGAGAAAGTTTTCTCACCCTTGAAGGATGTTCAAATTCCATCAAGTCCTAGCTCTATATCCAGTACAAGCATTTCTTTAAAATAACAACAATTTTTTTAGTGTCTTGTTCTTGAGTTTTTAGAGATATTTTCTTCTTGTCCATTACTTGAGATGGTAAATTTAGATTCATCACATTATCCAAAGCTTTGGGAGGAACACCAAGAAATTGTATCAAAACAATATGGCCATGATCACACCTTGCCTATAATTCTAGAAGATGGTTCTATAGTCCTTACAGAGAACACATTTTAAGTGAACCTAGGAAAATATGATGATCCCAAAATCATTTATCTTGGAGATTCACTTACTAAATTAGAACATGAACACAATATATCCATTCTGAAGGATTTTATTGACATTTTTGTATGGGCATACTAAAACATGTCAGGCTTAGACCCTCACTTGGTATTGCATTGACTTATTATTTATACAGATGCCAAACTAATTAAACAAAAAATGAGTAGGATACATCTATGGATTACTCTTCTTGTGAAATCCAAATTGGAGAAGTTATTAGGAGTAGGATTCATTAGACCACTGGACTATTCTGAATAGATATCAAGCATAATTATAATTAAAAACAATCCACAAGGTATATGTCTTTATACTAATTTTAAAGACAAACAAAACATGCTCTAAAGATGATTTTCCTCTACTAAACATTGACATTATTATATTTATACTAATGGGTACAAGATACTATCCCTCATGGATGGATTTTATAGATATAATCAGATTAAGATAGCCCAAAAATATCAACACAATATTGCATTCACCACTCCATGGGGAACATTCTATTACCAAGTCATGCCATTTGGCTTGAAGACCACTACAGCCACTTATCAGCATACCATAAATGTCATCTTTCATGATATGTTGCATGATATTGTTGATGACATTTTACAAAAATCAAAAACATGTATTGGACATCTTGATGCTCTATGGAGGATCTTTGAGAGACTTCATGAATATAAAGTCCACCTGAATCCTAAGAAGTACATCTTTGGCATCACTTCAAGAAAATTGATAGGGTTTATTATATCATAAAAATGGATTGAATTTGACCCTATTAAATTTAAGGCCGATATTAAAATTCTTCCACCTTCAAATCTTAAACAACTCCAAATCCTATAAGGGAAGATCCAATCTATATGTAGGTTCATTTCTTAACTTAAAGATAAGTGACACCCATTTACACATCTCTTGAAAAAAGGGGTCATGTTTCAATGGGATGAAGACTGTCAATTAGCATTTGTGAATCTTAAAACTTATTTGGCCAACCCACTAGTTTTGGCCAACTTGCCAATTTTATGAAGCTCAAGACTTATTTGGTGATGCATCAAGGGTAATTTTAGCCCAATATGATGATTAAGGTAAAGAAAATGTAGTCTATTATTTAATCTTCAAATTGGTGGCTTATGAAAAAAATTATACACCTAGTAAGAAGGTGTGTTTAGCTATATTATTTGCATCCTGAAAGTTTTGACACTATATGCTCAACAATAAAATAATTATTATTGCTAAGGTGGATCCTCTCAAGCATTTATTATCTAAACTATCTCTCATAATATGTATGGAAAAATGGGTCATGATCTTAAGCAAGTTTGATGTTGAGTATTAGAATCAAAAATCTATCAAGGGGTAGGTTATTGTTGATCAACTTGCAAAGGCCCCTATTAAAGACACATAACCACTCAAATTCAACTTTCTAGATGATTCTATCATGACAGTGGAAGAAGTGCAACATGAAATTGAATGATGAAAACTATATTTTAATGGTTTATTAACTTTTAGAGGATTTTGAGTTGGTATATTATTGATTACACTGTAAGGGGATCTAATTCCCAAAGCATTTCACATCAATTTTCATTGTACCAATAATATGGTTGAGTATGAAGCACTTATTTTAGGATTTCATCTAGCTATGTAGTGTGATATCCAACACTTATTAGTCTATGGTGATTCCAAATTGATCATTAATTAAACCATATATCAATATCAAACTAGAGATGACAAGATTGTACCCTACAAGTAGATTTTTGATAATCTCAAGACTTATTTTAAATCTCTATAGTTTGAAAAAATACCAAGGGCCAATAATAGATCTGTTGATGCAATGGAAATAATTAGATCCATGATATAGATTGATAATAATGCTAAAGAGTATCAATTTCTTATTCAAAATATTCTTTAGCTTGCACATGTCTTTCCAAATTCAGAAAAAAGTATGTGCCCTTATTGGTCCCAATCCTCCACCTGAACAACCTTGATATCAAGATTTTTATAATTATTTCCATGATCATGTTTTTCCACCTAACCTATCAAATAACCAACAAAAACTTTTCCTTCACCACATATCTCATTATACCCTCCTTGGAAACATGATTTATCACAAAGGCTATTATGGAACATTACTTCATTATTTATCTTTGAAAGAATCCAACTTAGCGCTGAAGGAGGTTCATGAAGGAATGTATGGGGACCATACCAATGGTGTAGTCATAGCTAAAAATATCCTTAGATCAGGTTATTATTGGTCAAAAATGGAGACAAATTCCTAAAATTATGTGAGGAAATGTGTTCCTTGTCATCAACATGGAAATTTGGTACAAGCACCTTCCTTCTACAATTGATCATGACACCATGGCCATTTTCTACTTGGGGCCTTGATCTCATCAAAAAAATAAACCTAACATTTTTAGATGGCCATAAACTCATTTTAATTTATACTTAGTACTTTACTAAGTGGATTGAGGCCATTCCTCTCACTTATGTCACTGATAAGAAGATAGCCAAATTCACTCATTATCATATCATCTATCAATATGGCATTATAGCATGCATTACATCTAATAATGGTAGATCCTTTATAAATAGAGATGTTAAAGACCTTTGTGAAAAATTCAAAATCAAGCATAAGAAATCCACACCATATAACTTGTAAGGCAACAGACAAGTTAAGGCATCAAACAAGACCATTGTAGCCATATTAAAGAAGATTGTCAATGATGCTGACATAATTGGTACTTACAAATCATCAAACCCCTATAGGAGCCACTTTATACTCCCTTATTTATGACATATAATCTATTATCCTAATTTAGATTGAGCTACATTCATTGTGAGTTTCTTTGAAAAATATTGAAGATGACAAAAAATATAGTCTCAAGTTTGCAAGAACTAGAACTTCTTGATGCTAAGCATTTGGTTGCCCTATAAAACTTGAAATCCTATCAAAATAGATTGTAGAGAATATCCAACAAGTGCATTCCCCCTTGAGAGTTTGAGATTGGTGATTTGGTACTGAAAGAGAACCATAAGAACACAAATGTTGAATGTAAGAAAAAAGATAAGTTCCAACCCAATTGGTTGGGACCATATGTTATCACAACAAATTATGGATCAGGGGCATATAGACTAGTTACTCCAAGTGGTGAAGAATTTATAGAGTCCATGAACATTGTACATATTAAGAGGTTCTATGCTTGAGATCCATTTGAACCATTGTCTACAAGACCCCTTACTTGAGGGCAACCTATGCTAAAGTATTTTATTGTACCATTAAATCCTAGACCATTCTTATGAGAACCATATTCTTTTCATGACTCTAAATAGTAAAATATTTATACCATTAGCACTCTAAACACATTTTATCCAACTCTATACCATCCCATGTTAGACCATATTCATTTTATCCCACCCTAGACCATCCTCTTTTGGAAAATATTCATTTTGCCATTCCCTGTGAGAACCCCATTCTTTTCATATCTTAAGCCATTGTAACCTGAACATCTTTTATCCCTTGACCAATTATGATCCTGATTATGACTCAAAAGCATTATGAAAACATTCAACAAGAGTTATAAAAAGTAGATTAACATGGATAGTATTTTGTGTCTTTGTTTTATAGATAATTAAACACAGACACCTTTCAAGCTCAAGATTTTTGCCTATTGGATGGTTCTTTAGAGTTATCTCATGCTGCATATTTTTATACAATATGGTAGGCATTTTTTCCTTAGTAGGATCTTCTCACTCTCACCAATTTGTGAGAATGTTCCTTTTCAATTAGCTTTAGATATTATTATAGCTTTTATTTGAGGATGAACATCTCCTTGATTAGTTGGTTCCCTATTCGATTATTTATATTGACAATCCTTAAATGGAAAAAACATAAAAACATTAGAAAATGATCAACAAAAAGAATAGAAACATTTTTTTTTCATTTTTTTTATTGTGATCTCTCTACGCTCTTGTCATTTTACAAGTAATTGTCCCACACACTTGTTATTTTTCAAGACCATTTCTTTTTTCCTCTATCACATTAATCACATTTTTTGGTCATCCCCTTTTCTTCTATCCCATTTTTTGAGAGAATTGCATTTGGCCTAAAGTTCATGTTGGATCTATCATCTATGTAACTATGTGGGTAGCATCCACTTATCTTGTACATCTAGATTCAACTTAGCCACCTCCTTCCTTTTCTTATTTTTCCCCCATTTCTTTTATGTTGTTTTCCTATCACTTGGGGGTAATTTTATGTCCTTGTAATTAATACACTATTTTAGAAAGTAAGGCCTCTACTATATGTACCTAAATAATTATTTTTAAAACACACTAACATTTTACGTGTATTTATTTTGAATTTATTGGTGTTTTTTTGTGCTTTCTTGTCTCTTCATTTGTTCATTTCTCTTCTTTTATTATTTCTTGATCTTTTGAGTCCCTATTTTGTCTAGTTTTGTATTTTCTATTCCAATTACACCTTGATAGTAAACATGGATTTAGATTATTCATATCTTGATTTCATGTTGTTTATTTAGTTGTTCTTTCTTTGTTTTTGTGCATTCTTGTTCCTACTTAAATCTTGATTGTTCATATCTTGATTTTAAGTTAGGCTACATCTATGTATTGTTTCTCTTTGTTTGTGTTTTTATTTTTTTTCAATGTAAATAGTTGTAAATTTGGTCTTGGTAATTTTTATAATTATCCTTAGTTATAATTATTCACATTTGAACCAACTCATTGTAACTAAAATACAATGTCATTATAGGTTTTTCATACTTATGATGCTTAATTACATTTTGTGATAGCAAGCACTATGTGATTTGGATTCAAGTCTCAAAATCAATGTAACTCTGGTGATCAGCTCTCAAGTACACCAATGAAACTAGGTGCATATGGCTTCACACTCAACTCTATACAAGACTTGCATCTCTTGGAATACATCATAATTCTAATTGAATAGTGGTTAGTTTTCTTCTATTCTTTATACCTCATTCCATTTACTCCCACTTCTAGGCAAACTACATTGGTTTGAGGTCCATTTAGACTATGTAGGTAGTGATTGGGTATAGGACATATCTTAGGTCAGCTCAACCACCTTTATTATACTATTCATCTCTTTATGCATCTTCGTGTGCTTGGTTATTTTTGGATTCTTTAGTTATTATACCATCACATCTACATTTGTACCCGCTCATATTTAATCTATGAAATAGGTTATATCTTTGAGCTATGCCTACCAATTTTACCTAATGGGGCACAAGATTTGAACCTATCACAAATATAAATAATCTCTATAGGGTCAACCCATTCTTTATCAATGATCAAAATTCAACCCTATCGAGGAAAGATTGCTTTATCAATCGATCAAATTTACTCTACAAAGACACATTATTATTTACTCTGTCTAAAGACATGATTCTCTTATTTATTATAATTCTAAGATCTAAAGACATTTTCCCTTGTTCTAGAAATATTTTAGTGTGCAACTTGTCTTGGGATTGATCACTCCCTAAGTGCACAACTTGTACCCTAGCTTTAGGTGTGTTCAAAATGTGTCACTTATATTTTTGGATTGTATCCTTCCCCTTCCCCCATCCTTTGGGCCCATTATATTCTAATTATATTTTGATCATTAAAGAATAGACCCATGAAATCATTAGCTCAATATGGATTTAATCTATCCCATGGGTTAATTTCACTTTTTCTCTCTTTTCAAGAGTCCATCCTTCTCTTTCATCCTTGTATGTCTCATGAGAGGGCATCATGGGTCCTTTCCTTCCAAAATCTTCTTGAAAACTCTTTTTTTTGAAAATATGTTACTTCACTTGGATGTATCGCTACACATTCTTAAATAGGGGTAAAATGTAAACATCCAATTCCTAACACCACTATGTTGAAATTGTCAATCTTACACAATTTTTTTGAAAACACGCAATTTGGGCCAAAATAATTTAAACATGATAAATGGTTAGATCTTGTCATATACAAGTGACAATTTAGGATAATGTATCCCTAAATGGGGAAATGAATTTTATATGATTATTAACTTTTCTCAAATAATTTCAAGTCAAAATGGTGAAATGTACTTGGGTGCTCTAGATTACTCTTTTCTACCAAATTCTCAAGCACACGACATACACATGTATTATTTTAGGTTGATAACATTCTGAATGGGATGATGGTCTGTATGAAACTAAAATCATGCTCTAATTCCACTCTATTCAAATTATGACCCAGTAATATGACATTTTGACTAGTTTGATTAATGAAGTGTAACCAATTTATAAAGAATTGCATAAAATTGATGAAACTCACTTAGGCTAATTAAACCAAATTATGAGATTAAGTAAGAATTCCATGAAAGTTATTAAATATTTATTTATTAGAAATTGATTCCTACTATCTACATCATCAAATGACATCATCTATGGGGTGGCATCCATAAGCCATAAATGCAAAAAATATCAGGTTTAAGGGCTTTTATACTTATTTAATACACCTTATTTCCAAATATTTATGAGGGTATTTATGATTTAATCCTCCAAAATTGAATGGATTCTTGGCCACACATCTTGATCTCAAGATGGATGATCACAGTTCATTATAATCAATTGTAAAAATATATAAATAGGAGGGCCAAGACCACTTTGATCAAGATTTATTTGTGTAAACTTATAATGTAGGATTCTCGTTACAAGCCATTTGTGAATAGTGTGATAATGATTTATTTTCAATAGGATAGATTCATTGATAGGCATATATTTGATTTCATATCATGAACTTAGTTTAGTTGGTATACTTGAGATGATGTACAAGCTTTGACTTGCATCATTGTTGAAGGCTTGAAGACCAAATCAAGGGGAAACTCACATTTTGAGCTATATTTTGGTAATGAGATGCTCTTGGGAAGGTAATATGTATGCCATTTTATTTATTTGCTCTTAATTATCATTTACACACCCCATTTTAATAGGTTGTCTTAGATTTTTATGTTCTTATAATTTTTTTTTAGTTTTCTTGACTAATGCTTGATCTAACCATCTTTATAATATATATATATATATATATATATATATATATATATATATAAAATAAAATAATATCCCACTGATATCATCTTGGTATGATTTCAATATTCAACATATGTAGAAATACCCTTAAGGTAGGGCAACACCATATAATACTCCTTTAGGAAGGAATAACTCCACAATGTCTCTTCGAGGGGAAAACCTCCAATATCCTCTTACAATAGAAGACTCAATGCTTACTTGATATCTTTACCATGATAATCATCTCCTTTATATAGACATCTATCTAACCCATGGATGGATAACCTCCTAATCCCAATGTAGACTGACCATTACCCAATGTACTAATTTCAAAATTTACTCCATTATCCTAATATATTTTACCGATATAACTAAGGGGATGTGTGCCACATGTCGACATATATATCAACCCATATATATTAATATATAATATTCCTAAGTACATAGCATTACTTCCCTCCTTGACATGTTTCATCCCTAAAACATAGGAAGAAACTAAATAATGAGTGTGCTTCAAATTATTGCACACTTGTCTCCAATCTCAATCATCTAGCCATCCATATATGATCTTGGCAAGTGATAGCTCTCTAAAATTGTTTCCAAATTCCATTATGCTCCTATGATTCTAACCATGACCATAGTAGGTATTCTTCCATGCATAATCATAGTGATTTCCCCATTCATTCCATGTGCCATAGTATTTTTTATTTGGATTCCATGCATGTCCATAATGATTGAAAATTTTATTTCTTATATAGACAAAATGATTGTTGTTATGACACTTCCTCACCTAGTTACGTGATTGTTTCCTCTCATAATGATGTGGGTGTTTATATACCTCAACTTTTTCCAATATTTTGACTTTATCCACCTTTGCTTCTACTTCTTCCACATTTTCCTTCTTTGTCTCTTTAGTAGATGAAGTGTTCATTTCTAGTTATAGTGTGTCTTTATCTATATCATCTGAATCTTCATCATGCTCTTCATCACCTATTTCAATCTCATCCTCATGATCTACTTGGATTGTTATTGGTGCCTTTTTCACTATGATATCTTGTAAAGTGATCTTATATTTCCTATACCAAAACTTCATGAATTTTTTCTAAACATTAATATTCATTATTACCAAAGTCTCTAACCATGGATATCCAAGAACTATATCCATATCATCCATATCTAAAGCATAAAAATCTAAATGCAAAACATATTTTTCCATAATGAGCTTCAAATCTTCAAACATTGAAATATTATTACCATCTACTTGAACTTCCTTGATATTATTTGCTTGAACATGTAGATTATTGGCCACATTCATGTTAATGAAGTTATACTTGTTGGTAGGGTTTGTGGACATAACCACCTTCTTATTTTTAATCCATCTATGAAATTGAAAAATTGACTCAGATTTCTTTGGAGCCAAATTATTTTAACCCTTATTATTATTATTATTATTATTATTATTATTATTATTATTATTATTATTATTATTATTATTATTATCTTCCTCTTCTACATCCTCTTTTTCTTTTATATCCCATCGATCTAGGAAGATTTGTTCCATTGCTTCCCATGAAGAATATTGTTATGCAAAACTCAATTGATTAAACCACCAAAGTTGTGTAGGCACATACAAAGAAAGAGATAATTATATTTTACATAATTTTTTTTATTATTATTCTCCTTAAAAATGATCCACCATTCTCTAGCATCAACATCATCTTCCCCTAAAAATTTTTGCAACTCCATGATCCACAAAAAAATTAGGGTTTATGAAACCCTAAAATGTCAATAAATAATACAAAACTAATCCAAAAACTCCCAAATTTTCACCGTATCTTCCTCTTATGATATTGGAATCTCAGTCAAAATTTTGTGAAAAAATGTCACACATTTAGACCTTTAGATTGAATATATGAAAAACCATAAAATCATAAAAAATCACTAAAAACAGGTCTAAAAATTTTGAAATTTTTGCTTTGATTCTCTTATATCTTCTTACATCTCCATTAAAAATTTTGAATAAAAATTACCTATATTTTTTAAGATATAGCTAAATTAGTATAAACCCTAAAATAACAATAACTCCCTCAAAACTAATCAAAAAATATCAATTTTTTTATTTTGACATATTTAAAATATTATCCATATCCAGTAAAAAAATTGTGGAAAAATTAGAAACCAATCAAAAAATTTCCTACCAATCAAAACTTATTGATGATTTTAAAAAACTAGGGTTTCACTCCACACAAATTACCCAAATTGAAGCTCTGATACCACTTGATATGATTCAAATATTCAATATATGTAGAAATACCCTTAAGGTATGGAAACACAATATAATACTCCTTTAGGAAGGAATAACTCCACAATGTCTCTTCGAGGGGACAACCTCCAATATCCTCTTACAATAAAAGACTCAATGTTTACTTGATATATTTACCATGATAATCATCTCCTTTATATAGACATCTATCTAGCCCATGGATGGGTAACCTCCTAATCCCAATGTAGGCCAACCATTTCCCAATGTACTAATTTCACAAGTTACTTCCATTATCCTAATATATTGTACCCATATAACTAACTAAGGGGATGTGTGCCACATGTCGGCATCTCCATCAACCCATATACATTAATATATCATATCCCTAGGTACATAACACTAATGGATTAAGTGTGCTATAAAAAATGTCAAGTATATATCATATCAAGTACCTTGTGTAAGATATAATTATGGATAAATGCATGTGTAAGTACATATGTAAGCTCACACATTATAATGTAATGTTTTCATCAAACCTATAACTAGTGTGTATCAAGATCAAAGAAGTAGATGTCACTAATGTCTACATGGCATTAGTAGAGGGAATGCCCAAAATCTAAAAGAATAATGTATCATGTATCTATGTATACTTGTATCATACTTTAAGTAGAAATGTGACACATGTGTGTATATAAAAATATATGAATATGTCATCCATCAACATGGAACTAACACATAGATGCCAAAGAATCCGTAGAACATTTATGTGCCTAAAATAGTTTGGGATTTTTGATTTTTTTTTTTAATATTTGAAATGGAATGACTATCCTATTATTCCATCTAATGGATGGTAATACATGTTTCCCCACTGTGAACTTGGTGCAATAATCTTGTGAATCTACCTAGGATAATTTATATGTGCAATATCTATTACTATAGTATCTATGATGCTTTGCATATGTTAAATATGACTATAGGGTCTAGGAGAGATATTGGGAGTAATAGGAGTAGGGGTTTATAGAACCCATTGTTGAGTGTTTTGTGCTTTATTTTAAATAGTAGTAATATGTACATGTGTAGGTGTTCTTGATGTTTGAACATGGTGTGTAGTATAATCAGGAAATTTTATCATGGTTTTTTGGTAGGTTTGTATTGGTATTCTTACTTCACATGGTAATGTACCTTTAGTTGCTTACATTTATTTATATAATGTATGTTTGGATATGGTAAATTTCATAGTGATATGAGATATTTAAATTTAATTAAATTTAAAATGTTTTAATAATGAGGAAATCATCATATGTAAGGAAAACTAGATGAAAATAAGAAATTTGGTATAAAGAGATAGCATGATAAAAATTCAAAGTCATTAGAATAACATTGGTCAGACTAAGATATAAGCAATTTGGTATAGAGAGATAGTGTATGTGATCCTTTCAGTAATGAGAAGGCCTATAAGTTGAATATACATCCATAATATGTATTTTCCAAGTGTACAAAATTTAGGTACCATATAATTTAGAATTAGTGTCTACACTAGCTACTTTTCAAAAAGGCTAGTTTATACATATCTAGTATTGTAGTCTATGAGAGACATATTTTAAAATAAATTGTGTTTTCTTCTATATTTTTTTTATCATAATATTTTTGAAAAAAATCTTGATTTATATGTGGGGTTGCATTTTCCTCAATAGGCTTACCTTTTAAGATGTTGGATAATATTTTTTACCATTCTTGTAATTATAGTGTGTGGGTTAGAAGTTACACATGAACAAAAAAAATCTAAGGAATAGTTAATTCAAAAACCCCAAAGACTAATTTATGTACGAAATTGTAGATCCCTTGAGAATGATCTAGTTGTAGATACTAAAATTAAAGGAATAAGTGATTGATAATGTTTAATATTGATATATGTACCTTACTTGGCCTATACTAATTTCCATTCACCTAAATATTTTTTAGGGCATTCACTATTATACTCACTATCTTAAATATCAAAAAAATATCATTTAGATAGTCCTATTCATCCCCATTTTGCTTATAACTTATTTCAAACTAGTTCCAATAGTATCTATACTTTTGCGATAGAAATGCATTAGGTTGGACAAGATCACACTATGGTTCTTTCCACTAGTGTTCCCACATCCTTTGTGCTCAAACAATCAATTTTTGAATCTTAAGGTATGTCATCATGGATATCCCACACTTTAAGCAAGGTAAGTTAAAGGAAATATTTAAAATTCACAACCAAAAATTCACATAAATACTACTCAATATTACACTTGATATATGACAATATTATAAGCATTTCAATTGAGAAAAAGAGCACTAATCTTTCCAATTCCAATCTAATTTATTCTAATAGTCATAGACCAATTTTGAATTTATTTTATTATAGGTCAATGGCAACCATTTTAAATTATTCAAAATAAATCACTAGCTCCATTCATGTAGCAAGCATTAGGATTCATACGCCCACTCTAGGAGGGAGAACTACATCATCTTAAGGCCTTTTTATGTTATGTAGGTAACACTCAAATTATCTAGAGTTTTCTGAGGATAGCTCATCTATTCCCCTTGCCCATTTCTACCCTTTTACATTTTATATCTATTTTATTTTTGTGAAATAATAAGGGTTTCACATTTATAATTATTCTAAGTGAAAAATCAATACATGCACATAGTTAGAAAACTCACAAATAGCGTAGGTACTTAGATTGAGAAATCAATTACACAGTCAACACAAACATGACCACATTCAATGAACAAGGTTATAGTGCATTATTTTCCACTATATCTTTAAAAAAATATTATTTTATTTATGAAAAACTTCAAAGATCAGTATTATTAGTTCCAAAAAAACAAATGGCATGCAAAGTCAACATATATCTAGTTTGAACCAAGTTCATTTGATTCTTGTAAATTTACTATTTATAGCCCATTTTAGTTTCTATATTTTGCTATATTTTATAACTATAGTATGCATATTTTATAATATACATCAGTTTAAATATTTTAAATCTAATTAATCTAGTTTAATTAAGTTAAATACTAACACAAACAACTAATTACTCAATTTAAAATTCAAAATAAAACATGTACAAATGTTATAGCTATTAGTCTATGTTTTAACATTGTTCCATGATATCAAAGGGTTTAGTTTCAAACCCTAAAGTTTTTTCAGCCTTATCCCAATATGTTGAATGAGATATAGTTTTTAATAAAAATAAATATAAAATAGTTATCATTAATTTACATTGATAAATTTCAACCTTCTTATGTTCACTACGAAATCAATGTTTGAAAATTTATTTTTAAATCAAAAAGAGAAATAAGATATCAAAATAAATTATAAAAAAAATAATGTATACCAAATTCAAATTATATATATATTATTTAGGTAATTTTTTGTTCTCCTTTTATCTACTTTGTTCAGACATTGTCTTAACAGGAACATGAATAAGGAAAGAAAATCTCATAGAGATTTCACTGAACATACATCAGGGGGCACTTTTGGCCCAACATGATGATCAAGATAAAGAACATGAAGTCTATTTTTTAAGATTCAAACTGATGGATTATTAAAAAACTATATGCCTATTAAAAAGGTGTGTTTAGCTATAGTATTTGCATCCCAAAAGTTACGACACTATATGTTGAACAATAAAACAATTATTATTGCTAAGGTGGATCCTCTCAAATATTTGTTGTCCAAAGCAGCTCTCATAGGATGTACGGATAAATTGGTCATGTTATTAATCAAGTTTGATGTTAAGTATCAGAATCATAAAACTATCAAGGGTAAGTTATTGCTAATCAACTTGTAAAGGTCCCTATTAAAGACACTTAACCACTCAGATTTGACTTTTTAGATGATTCTATCATGGCAGTGGAAGAAGTGTAGTATGAATTTGAATAGTGTAAACTATATTTTGATGGTTCTTTCACATCTAGAGGATCTAGAGCCAAAATATTATTGATTACACCACAAGGGGATATGCTTCCCAAAGCATTTCACATTAATTTTATTACACCAATAATATAGTCGAGTATGAAACACTTATTACAAGACTTCATCTTTCCATGTAGTGGTATATCTAACACTTACTAGTCTATGGTGATTCCTAATTGATCATTAATCCAACCATAGATTACTATCAAACTAGAGATGACTAACGTGTACCCTACACATTGATTGTTGATAATATCAAGACTAATTTTAGATCTCTATAGTTTGAACAAATACCAAAGGCCAATAATAGTTCTACCAATACAATGGAAATAATTGGATCCATGATATAGATTGATAGTAGTGATAAAGAGTATTACTTATTTAAAATTTTCTTTAGCTTGCACATGTCTTTCTAGATTCAAAAAGGGTATGCACCATTGTTGGTCCCAATCCCCTCCCTGAACTACCTCAGTATCAAGATATTTATAATCATTTCCATGATCACATTTTTCACCTAACCTATCCAACAACAAAAATAAAATTTTCCTTCACCACATATATTATTATACCCTTCTTAAGAACACACTTTATCACAAAGGCTATTATGGAACGCTACTTTGTTATTTATCTTCAAGAGAATCCAAATTAGTGCTGAAGGAGGTTCATGAAGGAATGTGTGGGGCCCACACCAATGGTGTAATATTATCTAAAAATCCCTTTAAAATAGGTTATTATTGGCCAAAAATGGAGATAAATGCTTGCAATTATGTGAGGAAGTGTGTTTCTTATTAGCAACATGGAAATTTGATACACATGCATTCCTTATTACTACAAGTGATCATGATACCATGGCTATTTTCTACTTTGGGCCTTGATCTCATTGGTAAAATAAAACCAACATTTTATGATGGCCATAAACACATTTTAACTACTACTGGGTACTTTACTAAGTGGATTGAGGCCATTCCTCTCACTTATGTCATTGGTAAGGAGATAGTCAAATTCATTCATTACCATATCATCTATTAATATGTCATTCTAACATGTATTATATTTGATAATGATAGATCCTTTGTAAATAGAGATGTTAAATACCTTTGTGTAAAATTCAAAATCCAATACAAAAAAGCCACAACATATAACCTGCAAGGAAAAAACCAAGATGAGACATCAAAAATGACCATTGTAGCCATATTAAAGAATACTATTAATGATGCTAGCCATAATTGACACTTACAAATCTATGATGCCCTTTGGGCTTATTGAACTAGTCATCGAACCCCTATAAGAGCCACTCCATACTCCTTTGTTTATGGTATATAAGCTATTATCCTAATTTAGATTGAATTATTTTCATTGTGAGTTTCTTTGAAAAATATTGAAGATGATAAAGAATATAGAGTCTCAAGTTTGAAATAACTAGAACTTCTTGATGATAAGCATTTTGCTACCCTATAAAACTTGTAAGCTTATCAGAGTAGATTTTAGAGAAGCTCCAACAAGTGCATTCTCCATTGGGAGTTTGAGATTGGTGATTTGGTATTAAAAGAGAACCAAAAGAACATAAATGTTAAACACAAGAAAAAAGCTAAGTTCCAACCCAATTAGTTGGGACCATATGTTATCACAGTGAATTATGGATCAAGGGCATAGAAATTGGTTACTCTAACTGGTGAATAGCTTATAGAGAACAAGAACATTGTGCATCTTAAGAGGTTTTATGCTTGATATCCATTTAAACCATTGTATACAAGACACCTTACTTGGGGGCAACTTGTGCTAAATTTTTTTATCTTGCCATTATATCCTAGACCATTCTTACGAGAACCATATTATTTTCACAACTCTAGACAATGAAAGTTTTAGACCTTTGACACTTTAAACATATTTTATCTAAATATAGACCATCCCATTTTTGACCATATTCATTTTATCCCACCTTAAACCATCCTCTTTTGGACCATATTCATTTTGGATCGTTCTCTTTGAGAACCCCATTCTTTTCATGTCTTAGGCCATTGTAACTTAAACATATTTTATCCCTCGACCAATTATGATCTTGATTATTACTCATAGGCTTTTTGAATACATTCAATGAGATTTATATAAAGAAGATTAACATGGATAATATTTTGTAGCTTATTTTTATAGACAAGTGAATGTGGACACCTTTTTAGCTCAAGACCTTTGCCTATTGGATAGTTCTTCAAAGCTATCTCATGTTGCATATTGCTCTATTATTTTTCTTCTATTTGGTAGGAATTTTTACCTTAGTAGGATCATCTCTCTCTTACCAATTTGATAGCATGTGCCTTTTTAGATGGCTTTCACTATTATTAGAGCTTTTATTTTGGGATGAGCATCTCCTTGATTAGTTGGTTCCCTAGTCCATTGTTTATATTCATAATCCTTAAATGGAAAACACAAAAACATTATAAAATAATCAACAAAAAGAAAAAAAACATTGTTTTAAATTCTTGATTATTCTGATCTCTCCATGCTCTTGCCATTTTACAAGTAATCATCTTATACACTTGACATTTTTCAAGACCATTTCATTTTTCCTCTATCTCTTTAATCATATTTTTTGGTCATCCCTTTTTATTCTATCCCATTTTTTGGGATAATTAAATTTGGTGTAAAGTTTATGTTGCATCTAGCATCCATATAACTATGTAGGCAATATCTACTTGTCTTGTACATTTAGAGTCAAATCGACCACCTCTTTCCTTTTCTTATTTTCCCCCATTTTCTTCTATGTTGTTTCCATATCACTTGGGGAAAATTTATGTCCTTATTCTTGCTACACTATTGTAGAAAGTAATGCCTCTACTACACGTACCTGAATAATTATTTTTAAACCACACTAACATTTTGTGTGTGTTTATTTAGGCTTTATTGGTGTTTTTTTGTGCTTTCTTGTCTCTTCATTTATTCATTTCTCTTCCTTTGTTATTTCTTCTTGTTTATTTCTTGGTCTTTTGAGTTCTTATTTTTTCTTGTTCTTTATTTTATTTTCTAGGTACATATTGATAGTACACATGGATCTAGATATTCATATCTTGATTTTATGTTGTTTATTCTATTGTTCTCACTTTTTTTTGTGCATTCTTTCTCCTACTTAAATATTTATTATCCATATCTTGATTTTAAGTCAAGCTACATTTATGTATTATTTCTCTTTGTTTTTTTTTTCAATGTAAATAGTTGTAACTCTAGTCTTGGTAATTTATATCATTATCCTTAGTTATAAGTATTCACATTTGAATTGGCTCATCATGATTAAAATACAATGTTAGTATAGGTTTTTCATATTTATGATGCCTAATTTAATTTTTTGTAATAAGCACTATGTGCTTTGGATTCAATTCTCAAAATCAATGTAGATCTAATGATCATCTCTCAAGTACACAAATGAAACTAGGTGCCTATGGATTCATACCCAAATCTCTGCAAGACATGCATCTCTTGGCATACATCATGAGTCTAACCAATTAGTGGTTAGTTTTCTTCTATTATTTATCCCTCATTCCATTTTCTCCCACTTCTAGGTGAATTAAATTGGATTGAGGTCCATTTGGATTATATAGGCAATGCTTAGATATAGGACATCTTTTGGGTCAACTCAACCACCTTTATTCTGATGTTCATCTCTTTGTACATCCTTGTATGCTTGGTTATTTTTGGCTCCTTTAGTCGTTATACCATCACATCAATATTTGAACTTGCTTATCTTTAATATATGAAATAGGTTATATCCTTGAGCCATGCTTTCCAATTTTCCCTTATGGGGCACAACATTTGAACTAGTCACAAATATAAATCAGCCCTATAGGGGCAAACCATTCTTTATTAGTGATAAAAAATTAGCCATATTAGGGTAAAATTGATTTATCAACCAATCAAATCTACTCTACAAGGATGCATTATTATTTCCTCTCTCTAGAGACATGATTCTCATATTTCTTCTAATTCCAAGCTCTATGGACCTTCTCCTTCATTCTAAAAATATTTTAGTGTGCAACTTGTCTTAGGATTGATCGTTACCTAAGTTCATAGTTTATACCCTAGCTTTGGGTGTGTTCAAAGTGTGTCACTTATATTTTTATATTTTATCCTTACCCTTTCCCCATCCTTGGGGCCCATTATATTTTAATTATATTTTTATCATTAAGGAATCAACCCATGTAATCATTAGCTCAATATGGATTTAATCTATCTTATGGATTAATTTCACTTTCTCTCTCTTTTTAAGAGTCCATCCTTCCCTTTCATCATTATATGTCCTCTTGAGGGGGAATTATGTGTCATTTCCTTCAAAAATATTCTTGACAACTATTTTCTTTGAAAAGATGTTGCTTTGCTTGAATGTCTCATTATGCCTTCTCAAATAGGGGTAAAATGTAGACATCCAATTCCTAACACCATTGTGTTTAAATTATCAATCTTATTCAAAATTTGTGAAAACACACAATTTGGGCTAAAATCACTTAAATTTGCTAAATGGTTTGAGATTATCGTATACAAGTTCCAATTTAGGATAATGTATCCCTAAATGGGGCAATGCATTTTATGTGATTATTAACTTTTGTCAAATCATTTTAAGTCAAAATGGTGATATGCACTTGGGTACTCTGGATTACTCTTTTCTACAAAATTCTCAAGCACACAACACATGTTTTTGTTATTTTGTGTTGACAACATCCTAACTGGGATGATGGTTTATATAAAACTAACATCATCCTCTAATTTTATTCTATTCAAATTATGACCCAATAATATGACATTCTAACCATTTTGATTAATTAAGTGCAACCAATTTCCAAAGAATTACATAAAATTCATTAATCTCACTTAGACTAATTAAACCAAATTATGATCTTAATTAAGAATTTTATGGAAGTTATTGAATATTTATTTATTAGAAATTGATTCTTATTATCTGAATCATTAAATGACATCATCTATGGGGTGGCATCCATAAGCCATAAATGCAACAAATATCAAGTTTAAGGTCTTTAATGCCTCTTTAATTCCCCTTCCTTCCAAATATTTATAAGGGTATTTATGATTTAAGCCTCCAAAATTGATTGGATTGTTGGCCACACATCTTGATCTTAATATGGATGGTCATAGTTCATTATGATCAATTACAAAAATCTATAAATAGTAGGGCCAGGACCACTTTGATCAAGCTTCATTTGTGTAAACTTATAATGCAAGATTATCTCTACAAACCATTTGAATAGTGTGATAATGCTTTATTTGAAATAGGATAAATTCATTGATAGGCATATATTTAATTTCATATCATGAACCTAGTTTAGTTGGTATTCTTGAGAGGATGGAGGATCTTTGCCTTGCATCATTTTTCAAGGCTTGAGCACCAAATCAATGGGAAAATCATGTTTTGAGCCACATTTAGGTGATGGGATGCTCTTGAGAAGATAATATGTATGTGCTTTTATTCATTTTCTCTTAATTTATCATCTGTATTCCCCATTTCAATTGGTTGGCTTATATTGTTATGTTCTTATGTATTTTTATTAGTTTTCCTCACTAATGATTGATCTAACCATCTTTGTAATCCATATCTACAATAATAGACCATATATTAAATGTGTTATAAAAAAAATTAAGTGTATATCATATCAACTTCCTTGTGTAAAATATAATCATGGATAAATGCATGTGTAAGTACATATGTAAGGTCAAACATTATAATGGAATGTTATCATTAAACTTATAAGTTGTGTGTATCAAGATCAAAGAAGTAGATGTCCCCAATGTCTACATGGCATTAGAAGAGGGAAGGCCCAACATATAAAAGAGTAATGTATCATATATCTATGTATGCTTGTATCATACTTAAATTAGAAGTGTGACACATGTGTGTATGTAAAAATATATAAATATGTCATCCATCAACATGGAACTAACAAATAGATGCCAAAGATACAATAGAACATTTAGGTGCCTAAAATAGTTTGGGATTTTTGAATGTTTTTTATTGTTTTTAATATTTAAAATGGAATGAATATCCTATGATTCCATCTAGTGGTTGGTAATACATGTATCCCCCCTGTGAACTTGGTGTAATAATCTTGTGAAGCTACCTAGGATCATGTATATGTGTAATATCTATCACTATATTATTTGTGACGCTTTGCATATTTAAAATAGGACTATGTGGTCTAGGAGAGATATTGGGAATAATATGAGTAGGGGTTTATGGAACCCATCATTAAGTGTTCTATGTTTTCTTTTAAATATAAGTAATATGTACATGTGTAGGTATTCTTGATGTTTGAACATGGTGTGTAGTATAATTAGGAATTTTTATCATGGTTATTTGTTAGGTTTTTATTGGTATTATTACTTCACATGGAAATATACCTTTAGTTGATTACATTTATTTATATAATGTATGTTTGGATATGGTAAATTGCATAGTGGTATGAAATATTTAAATTTAATGAAATTTAAAATGTTTTATTAATGAGGCAATCACTATATGCAAGGAAAACTAGATGGAAATAATAAATTTTGTATAGAGAGATAGTAAGACAAAAGGTCAAAGTCATCCAAATAACATTGGTCAGACTAAGAGATAAGCAATTTGGTATAGATAGATATTGTAAGTGATCCTTTTAGTAATGAGAAGGTCTACAAGTTGATGATATATCCATGATATGTATTTTTCAAGTGTACAAAATTGAGGTACCATATAATTTAGAATTATTGTCTACACTAATTACTTTTTAAAAAGGCTAGTTTATACATATCTAGTATTGTAGTCCATTAGAGGAATATTTTAAAATAGATTCTATGTTCTTTCATGCTTGTTTTTATCATAATATTTTTGAAAAAAAGCTTGATTTATATGTGGGGTTGCATTTTCCTCAATATGCTTACCTTTTTAGAGGTCGAATAATATTTTTTCCTATTACTGTAATTATAGTGTGTGAGTTAGAAGCTATACCATGAACAAAATTTTTAGAAGGAATAGTCAATTCAAACACCCTAAAGACTAATTTTTGTATGAAATTATAGATCCCTTGAGAGTGAACCAATTGTAGATACTAAAATTAAAGGAATAAGTGTTTGATAATTTTTAATCTTGATATATGTAACTTACTTAGACTATACAAATTTCCATTCACCTAAATATTTTTGAAAGCATTCACTATTCTACTCACTGTTGAGGTCAACATACCCCCATTTCTAAAAAATGGGGACCCATGTGTTAAATTATGCAAATTTGTACCTTAAAATTGAATATTCACTTGGTCAAAGTGTCATTAGCATGATTTCACATTATTTTTATTTTAATATCATCCAAAATTTGTTTGGTTAGCATATTTGTTCATGATTCTAGTTTGCCCTTATTTAAAGTGCTAACATGGATCTATGTGTTTTAGGTTGCATTCCAATAAGGTCTACTTGGAATGAACAATGCTTGGGTTTCATGATTTTAATGTTAAATTGATTTTTTAATAAATTTTGGTTTGTTATATTCATATTTTAATAGCTAAACCCTTAATCTAAAGTTGATTTAAGTACTTGATTTGAATCTAGTGGGAACTTTTTACGTAGGAACATTTTAAATAGTGTTATGGGCTTAGTTTATTTTTATTTATTAAGGCTTAGTCATGCTTTTAAACACAACCAAACCTTAGTCTAACATCCATGCTTAGTCCATTTTATGTCCTAATCCCCCCTTTTTGACCTTTTTATTATTCATGTGGTCTAATATAAATGCAAAGTCCTTTTGTTATATTTTTTAACCATTAGGTTTTATATTTTGGACATGTCTTTTTAGAATTTTCCTTTGGATATTTATATTGATTGAATTAACCTTCGAGGTTTATATTTTGGATATTTTATCTAAGTAATTTTAGGCTTTTATTCAAGACTTATGAAATTAGTCTATGTCAAAATTATTCCTTTGGACTTATCTATGTCAGGACAATTATTTCAAACATTTTGTCCAAAACAATTTCCTCATGGGCTTATTCTATTGGGCATTTTGACCGATAACTTTTACCTTAGACCTCTTTTCACTTACCCTTTAGCATATTTGTTTTGAACTTATTATTTTTTTAAATGATCCTTCAGACCTATATTTCTACAACATCTTTCCTGCAACAATTTTGCATAAACCTACATTTCAATTTTTTTGGAAAATACCCTTCAAAAGTTTTGTCAAAGACATCTACCCTACAGACCTATCTTTTGGGGTTTTTTTCAAGGCTTCTTGCTCAATCGAATTACCCTTTGGCCATTTTAAAATTACCCTTTGGCTTAATAGAATCATCCTGCAGAGTTTTGTTTAGGCTAATTATTCTTTAGAATTTTTGAAAATACCCTTTCATATTTTTGTGAAGGGAACATACCATTAGGTTTTTTTGGAATGATACTTCAATATTTTAAACATACATTTTGGGTTTTTTAAAATGACCCTTCAAAAATTTGTCATTGGACATTTTATCTAAGATAAAAAAATTTCAAAATAATGACCCTAATGGCACATACCCTTCAATTTTTTTAGAATGACCCTTCAAGCTTTTGAAAATACCCTTTGGGTTTTCTAAAATTACCCTTTAGACTTTTATCATTAGACATTTTTTTCTATGCAAAAATCTTGAAATAATGACCCCAAGGCCACATACCCTTTAACCTTTGTGTAATTTAGCCTTCAAAAGTTTTTAAATGGACACTTGCCCTCCAAGATTAACCTTTGACCTTTTTCGAATGGCCCCTTAGCCTAAAAAAATACCCTTAATCCTTATGAAGTGGCCCTTTACCCTCCAGACTTGCCCTTTAAACCTTTTGAAAGTTCCCTTTGGGACTGTTGTCTCATGTAAATGCCCTATCAAGTGACACTTTTAGAGGA
>JARHVA010001129.1:1547500-1620000 GCA_037957365.1 Torreya grandis
TAATGAATTACAAACAAATTTGGTAAGATAAAGGTAAAGTAAAAAAGACAATGTTAAATATTATTATAATTTCATTGTATAATATGTCCAATATCATTAAAATTTTATGGTTAAAAATATTTTTTGGGAACTAATTATTGTCATGAAATAGTATTCAAAATTACCTCTATTCAAAGATAGCTTTATTTTTGTAGGCTCTACCTTGCTAGTAGATGAGGACTCCAACATATATAATAGTTTAGACACCTAAATTTCCCCTAGACATGAACTACTAGTTGAATTGCATGTTTATTTAATATTTTTATACTTTTATATTATTTAATTTTATATAAACACTCCAACATTCATAATAGTGTAGAAAACTAAAATATGGCCCTTGATATTTATTATCTTTTCTCTGTTAAGTATCCCACCATTATCATCCCTTTGTTTGAAGTGTGTAGTTTCACTCCAAATATGTGTCATGTTACTCAAGGGTTGTAAGAGGCTTATGGACTTAATAAAGACAAAATATATCTTAGAATTTACCTACAATAAAACTTGACAAAACATGGGTAAGATGGCATATAATTAACAAATTAGATGTTGTACAATATTTCTTCAATAGGAATAATGGAACACACTATTGCCCACTTAAGAAATGTATTCAAATAATATTTCACTCATCCTTCCCTAGAATTATAATTTTACATAGTTTTACCCATTTATTTGATGTGTACTAAAATTTTCATGTCTACCAACAAAATTTCCTCTATTGGGCTTATATTTTCCTTGTCTTCTGGTTGTCACTATTACTCATATATTAATGTTTTATTTTGCTCTTTAATTTTGAAAAAGGGTTTGGGCCCTTTAAAAAACCATATTTTACCATTAATAGAAAATATTTTTGAACCTTATTTAGTAATACTTAAAATTTTGATTAAATTTTAACCCTTCGTAGTTTTCAAGCCTATATAAGGTCAAAAGTGAATCGTTATTATTATGTTGTTTAATTTAATAAAACCATTAAGAGTGTAAGAACCCTATGAATTTTAAACCTTAGACATATTGTATAACAAAGGGAAATTATTTGAATTGATACATATCAATAGGATTAAGTGTGGGATAATTAACCAAGTCGTGATTGATTATGATTGTAAAATGGGAACAATGATCTTAATTACATAGAATTATAATGAAGATGTGTTTAATTTATTTGAGAGCATTCTTGGAGTTGAGAAGGTTAACTCACTTTTTAATTTTATCCATGATAAACTAAGTAGCATATTCTTTTAATATGTGTTTGAATTTGGTCTTCAAATATGGATATAAATAGTAAGTATGTATGTTATTTTGGTATGGAATATTAACATAAATTTGATATTTAAATAAGGACAATACTAATAATGTTGGCTATGTTGAATAATATTTATTATTGAGAATTAAATATTTTCACTCTATGTTAGGATGCCTCCAAGCTTACTCTCTCTATGCTTATAAGCATCATAGGAATTACTATTGTGAGTAATCTTCAAAATTAAGTCAATGTTTGATTGTTGATATGTAACTGAAATAAGTTTGTTAAAATTATGTACTATATAATACTTTGTATGTTTTTACATGTATTGAAAAATTGAATGTATGAAATAGTAAATAATGGGTTGTGAGAATATTAATTTTTCATGTAAAATAAAAATTTGAGAAGTTAATATGAAAATCTTAGAAGGTGGTGACAAAGATGTGATTGTCATAGAAGCTTGGAAGTGGCAATATAACTTACCTTAAAAATTGAAATAAATATTAATTTAATTAAAATAATGATGATTATTGAATATTTGAGTTAATATACTTCACTCCCCATTAATTTCACTAATATATATGCTCATACATATCTTTGTAAAATGAGAAAAAAATGACTCACTATCATTATAGCTAGATAAAAAAATAAGAGAAATACCTACCTAGAAACAAATAATTTCCTTAGTCAAACTATGAATCCAAATATGATTGAGAAAATAACGAAATTTATATATCTCTATTACATGATTAACCAAAATGAATAAGATACTTTGATATTAATTTAATAGTTTAGAGAGCATTGTTATGGGCATGAATCTAGCTAAGCTAGATGAAATTTAGATGGCTGATTTAGTTCAATCCAATTATTATAAACACCTCTAAGATTCAATTTCAAGGATTATCTCCATTGATTATGGTGGTTTGATATTTATTATGGGTTGATAGAGAGGTAATCCCATTGATTTAAAGTAAACTTGAAGTGTTGTGATGGATTCTATTGAAATAAGTTGTGTGAAATGATTGTATTGTTTAAAGTGAAATTACCAGAATATCAATATTATTTCACATAGTCACTTATCTAGTGTTGAAAGTAAGCTAATTAAAAATGTATCTATATTTATTATACATAATTAAATAGATTTGACAAACTAAAATGAGATAATTAATACTAATAGAATTCTTATGATAATAAAATAATCAAAATGGCATACACACAAGATTACATATTGCACATGATTTAACTTGGGAAAGTACTTTCAGGTATAATACACATCACATTAACTCTTATTTATTGTATTAACTTTAGTGTTTACAATTTAATAATGTATTTTTATGTTATAATTTTCCACTACTATATTACACAAATATATAGATACATTAGTAAGTAGTTGTCAAAGGAATATTATAATACCAAGCATACCAAAACCATGGATTATATAAAACATGGGCCAAAACCATAAAAATACATGCCAATATGTTTTAAGGTGGGGGAAAAGGACTCATTTTAGATCTAAAGTCTAGTAGAGTGTAAATAATGGAAAATACATAATATATATTTATAATATCCCACTTTTTAAATACTTTCCTTAGGGAGCCACATGACCATACCTTCAGTAGCTAAGGACATATATTCCCATTGATTTTTTGAATCAATAAAATTTATCAATACACAACCTTCATTAGTGAATCAACAATGTTCTCACATGTGTCCACATTCTCTAATAGTATCTTATTCTCCTCAACCATTTAGTTTACAAAATGGTATTGCACATCAATATGTTTCATTCTATAATAATATTAAGTGTTCCTTACTAGAAAAATTATAATTTGAGAGTCATAATATATCCTTACATCCTTTTGGACAAACTGAATATCATAAATTAACCTTTAAATCCATACTACTTTCTATCTTGCTTGAGTAGTTATTATGTACTCAATCTCTATAGTGGATATTGTAACACTATCTTGTCATTTGCTCATCCAACATACAACTCCAACAAAAAGGATGAACACATATCCACTGGTATATCTTTGTCAATCAAAATCTCTAGCCCTTTTTGAATCCAAAAAACCATGTAGATTCAATGTATTACTTTCACCAGGATTACCCTGATAGAAAATTACATAGTTTGACGTCTTGTGTAAATACTTGAAGATATTCTTCATTATAGTCTAATGTTCCTTTATTGGATTTAATAGAAATATAATCACTATTACCAATGCATGAGCAATGCCAAGTTTGTTATAGACTATTGGATACATCAAATTACCAACTACAATAATATACAAAATTAAAGGCATGTCCTCAATTATTTATTTTGTATTTATGACATTGCTTAACAAATAACTTCTGACCAACAAGAAAAGGATTATTGACAAACTCACTTTATTTGATTTAACTAAATTTCTACATGTAGATATGAGATAAACAAATAATAATTATAAGTGTAACTTATAATGATTATAATTAATATTTAAAATAATAAATTTGAATTTTATTCATTTTAATTATGTTATGTGTGTTGGTTGAATATTTTGTCTATCCGCATACTGGTAAACAAAATAGGTCTGATCAGCTAAAGTAGGAAGATTAGTCATCCAAATGTGTAAGTTTATCACATCAAAAGGAGACTGCTCTCTCCTCTCATCAAGGTAATGTTCCCTGTGGATATGTTGTGTGTGTGTGTGTGTGTGTGTGTGTGTGTGTGTGTGTGTGTGTGTGTGTGTGTGTGTGTGTGTGTGTGTGTGTGTGTGTGTGTGTGTGTGTGTGTGTGTGTGTGTAAATAGAAAATAATACTCAAGGGTAGAACAAGCCATCCATCTCTCTTTCTTCAAAGATGATGTGTGTAAAACAAAGGAAAAACTCAAGGGAAATGATAGACAGCACTCTTCATCTTTCAGAAGAACTATTCAACCAGCCATAAGAATACTCCTAGAAATAAAAGTAGAATGTAA
Organism: Torreya grandis; assembly: GCA_037957365.1. Taxonomy (NCBI): domain Eukaryota; kingdom Viridiplantae; phylum Streptophyta; class Pinopsida; order Cupressales; family Taxaceae; genus Torreya; species Torreya grandis. The sequence continues at coordinate 1,551,734 of JARHVA010001129.1, forward strand.
CGGAGGGTGTAGTAACCATCAAATTGAGATACATCACAAAGTCTCTACCTAAAATGCTCAAGAGCAATATACGAAGGACAATGAGAGCACAAAGTCTTCTCAAAGTCCTTTACACAGCAATGAAAAGAAAACACACTGAAGGTAGATATGGGGGCACAAAGTCTCTCCACAGTTGATTCTTCAGGACACCTTCCTGACTAATTTTACTAATCCTGCTTATTAAATTAATGGAACAAAAAATATATCAAGGAAAAAGACATAAGACTAGTTTCCTCAACAATAAAGATATCACAGCACAAAGTCTGAAAAAATCCTTTACTTTCTTATTATAGTAACAAAATATGATTAACAGACTGAGCACAAAGTCTCAATGATGCCTCTCAATTTGGATAGAGTTTCGTTCAGATTGTCAAAAAAGAGATCCATTTACAATGAAAGAAAGTCCTTTATATATCCACTTCAAGAAGGACTTGAGAACAATAATACATCATGATGCATTGGGAACTGTTAGGAAGACAAGCTGAAACTTTGGGGCATTTTACCCATTTGATCTTCTCAATGTAGATAAACAAGCCACGCAATTGAAAGATTGTAACTTTCAATGTCCACCTGGCCATGTGATCTTGTCTTCATCATTCCTCCTTTTTTGGTCAATTTAATTGGGCCCTGGATTCATTTGTTATTTTGTCTTTCCTCACTTTTAGCTAGTTTTGGTCTTGAATTTTGTGAATGCATTCAGGTCTATAAATTCAAAGGATCAATGGCTATTTCATGGACTTTAAAATTAATGTTTATATGCCCGTCAATGTGTCCAATGGCTAGTTCACTATCTTGAATTTGACGTCTTTGAGCACGTCACCCCTTAGTCTTCTTTTAGTTTTCTAATTGGTATTCTTTCATATTGGACTTGCCCTTTCGGGCCTTGAGAAATGACCTATGTTGAGTTAGAATAGCCCTTTAATTTGGCCACCAAGAGTCCCCCACAAGGGAGCCTGCCCTTCAGGGTCCTTCAATAGCCCTTTACCTTGGTAGTTCCCATAGACAAATCTCCAACTTTTCTACTTGAGTTTCCCACAAAATTTCCCTGTAGACATTTTCCCTGGGGAAAATTCTTGGGTGTTTTCCCCCGCAGGTAATTCCTGCAGACATTTGTTTCATAGAAAATTCCCACAAACAATTTGTCTGGGGAAAATTCCCGTGGACAAAAGTCTATGGAAATTTGTTTTACAAAGTATTTGAACAAGTCTTCAAATTTTACCTTCTTTGATTTCTTTCAAACTTTTTGTCTGAAGGAATTCATTCAGATAAAAGTCTGAAAGAATTAAGTGTTAGCCAATTTTTAAATGCCTTAAACAAATCTAAAAGAATTACCTTTTAGTTTCCTTGAAAAATGACCCTTCTAAAGGGTGTTTTTATTGATTAAGTGTCCTCTACAAGGGCACTTATCCTTCGAGAAGTCTCTTTCTGCATTGAACCACCCCTTTGAACTTTGGTGATGAACCATTCTGTTGAACTAAGATGTTGAGCCAATCAGTTAAACTAGTTTAATGGTTCAATGAAGCACGCCAAGCCCCTTTAAACCAAAGGATGATGAACTATCCAATGAGCCAAGTGGTTAAACTAATCATTAAACCAAGACGTTGAACTAGATTTTGGTTCAACGGTTCAAACAAAGCTTTGAAAAATGTCTTTGAACCTACTATTGAACTTGTACACGTTGAACCAAAGGATGAACTGAAAGAATGAACCAACTGAGTGAACTATTTGGTTGAACCAAAAGACACTAAGTGGAATAAAGTGTTGAAATGCTTGGTTGAATCAAGCCATTAAACTATTCCTTTGGTTGAACCTGCCATTGAACCTTGAACCTGATGAACCTTTGAACCAAAGTGGTTCAATGGTTCAACAGTTTAATGGTTCAAGCCACCTTGATTTGGCCAAGTGTCTTGAAGCTAATGAACCAATTGAAGCAATTGAAATTTGAACCTTGATGAAGTGCTTAACTCTTGCCAAAGATGTTGAACTCATTGAACCTTGAACCCATTGAACCTTGAACCAAAGTGGTTCAATGGTTCAATGGTTCAATGGTTCAAGTCTCTGTTTTGCACTCAGATGCTTGCTGATGGAGATTTTTAACTGAACTAAGGCTTTGAACCAATCTCAAAAAATGACTAAGTCTTTGAAAATTGATTCTTTTGACTAAAACCACCTATAAAAGCCTTTGAACCTATATAAATGAACCTGCTTGTAGAGTCTGCAGAAACAAAGTCTGTAGAAATCAACATGTAAAACCCATTGAATTTGACCTATAGAGTTCGTAGACTTTTTGAGAAGCTTGTAAAATGAGGAATTTGAATGTCTAGGATAAATTTTTGAAATGGAAGAGACAATTTTGGTCTGTAAGACCAAAATAATTTAAATGTTGTCCCAAAAATGACTATTGCTTTTGAGGGACAACAGCTGGCTCCAGTTGGGGAACTTCTGTCAATTGCAAAATGAATTGAAAGGAGTAGAATTTAGAATATCCAATGTCTTCAAGTATGCCATTGGGTTATGGAGTCATGCTATGGAGTCATGAAAGGCATCAAAAATTGAAACAAACAAAACAAAATAGAATTAAAAACTATACAAATATACATATATACATATGTAATGATTTGATACTTCAAGAATTGAAGTATTTCAGATGTTGTTTCTTGAGATTAAGTGAAAATAGTGTGCCATCTTGGTAAACTAGTAGGAAACTATTTTTCCCCCAAAAATGATGATGGGTGAATGGAGTTCTCCACCAGGAAATCAATTTTTTGTGTTTTCTTCTTGGCCTTTTCTTCTTCTTGTTCCAAGGTAGGATGTGATCTTCAAACTGGAAACCATCACTCCTTGCTTTCTTGGTGAAGGATTCCTTTGCCTGATTTTGATTTGAAGTTGCATGGTCCACCATCATAACTTGCTATTCTATTGGTTTAGTCTAGGAAGTTTGACTTCTTCATCTTGAACAATCCTTAATTTAGGAAACAGAGATTCACATCCAGCTGTGTTGTTGGTGTTGCTGACTTGAAAATTGCATGAAGGAAGAATATCTCTTTGAGGAGATATCAACATAGTCCGAACTCCATCATTGGTGGAAGAATTACTATCATCATCAGAAGTTGATCTCTTATAAGATTTCTCTTCATTAGAGATGGAAGATCCTTCCTTGTTTATACTATGCTCTACCAATTCTCTTGAAGTCTTGTTTGGATCAATTCCTGGATTATCAGCTATAGGACTTTCATCTGTAGGAACATGATCATCCTCTATGGTAAATAAATAATTACCCCTGCCTAAAGATTTAAATAGAATTTGTGTTACAGGGAATGATGTTTGGGTAACCAGGTATTTTGCCTCATTTTTGGGGAGCAATCTCTTTATTACACCTTGGATAGGGATCCTTGCCTCAGATTGATTCATGTTCAGTTATCCTCCTACATCTTTATAGAAATTTCATCCAAGCAAAATGCCATAAGATGCTGGAACATCAGCCACCAGGATAGTCATCTTAATCCTCTTGTCTAGAAAGGCTGTGAATGTAAATTGGGCATCTTTGATTTGCCCTAGCAATGGTACTTACTTTTTCTCCATGGAGAAACATCTCCCAAACATCTTGGTCAGTGTGAGACCAAGAGACTTAGTGACTTTAGTAGGCATGACATTGTCAGATGTGCCTGAGTCTATAATATAGTTACTCAGCTTGTGGCCATTGATTAATAGGGAAACATAGAAGGGTTCTATTTTTCTAAGAGCAACTGGAGGAGTAATGACTATATTATTTGGAATAGGCATGTTTTTTGGAGAATCAAGAGTTAATTTTTTAGCCTTTTGTCCTATAGGGATGGTTTGTTTTTTAACATATTGAACTAGCTTATTCAGTTGATCTAGATTAGACTGCAAGTATTCAAATTTAGACATCTGTATTTTTGTCTTTTTGACATGATCAATTATGTCAAATGGCTGAATTGAGCTAGGTACAAAGAAAGGTACTTCATTTTTTTGAGTTTTAAAAGGGATGGGAGGTGAGCTATTTTGTGAATTGGGAGTAGAAGGTGAAGGCAAAATGAATGTATTTAAATTTTGGGTGATGGCCAGATCTTTTGATTGAAAAGGTAGAGCAGTCCCACATTTAGCAATTGTGATTGATGGTTGAGGTTGTTCCTCTATCTTTTCTTTATCAGCTTGTTGGGCAGATTGGTTCTTGGATTTGGTAAACACTGCATATGATCCATCTTAAGCTTCTCCTTTGCTTTTGAGTTCATCTTGATAATTTAGGAAACCAATGTGGGAGTCACCAGCTGATTATTTTTGATTGTCTTCAATGATATCAACATCATTTTCTTGATTCAATTTAGGCTGGAAAGAGAATTTTGATTTTGCTTCAAGGTATCCCATTGTTGAATTAGTTGGAGGAGCTTCCAAGGCAAGTTTTCCCTATGGGGGAGGAAGGCAATTTTGTTGCCCTTGGTTCTTGGCAACATTGCCCTGATATGACTAATTTGGGAATGTTCTTTTGTATGTAGGAGTAAAAGACATTCCTTGAGCCATTTGCATTTTGAGAGCAAGTAATTCATTTGATAATTTTTGCACCATTGGATTTGTGGTGCTTGAAGATGTAAATTCAGAAGATGATGAAGCTCTATTTTTATTTGGATCTCTCCTTATTTTCACTACTAAGATGAGATCATATTCTACTTCAATGGCCAAAAGTTGAGCTACAGTGAGATCTATTTGACCAACACGTTTCAAGAGGAAACTAACTTTAGGTAGCTGAGAATTAATGAAAAAGCATTTGAGATTCTCAGCTATAGGTCTAGCAATTACAAGGATTCTATTTCTCAATTTGTCAAATATGGCTATGTAGTCTCTCATAGGCTCATATGGCTCTTTTTTCATCTATGTAAGTTGAGACAGAATTGTATGTGCATCTTTTATAGGTTTGAATATGGCTTCAAACATAGCTTTAAGAGTATTCCAATCAGTCACAAACTAAGCCTATAAATGGTAAAACCAATCTGTAGCAACACCTTGTAGTGTTTCAACAAAAAGCCTAACTACTACATCTTCAAATTCTACTTCAATTACTCCACAAGATATACTGAATGCTGTAATATGTTCATCAGGATGAACTTTCCCATCACCATAGAATTTAGGAAAATTCTTCCTAGAACTATGTGGAAGCTCATGTAGAGGAGGAGTAAGATTGAGAGGACCAAAATCATTAACCCAAGGGCCTTAAACTTCCATTATAGGATACTGAAAAGGAGGGATAACAAATCTCAAAGGGGTAATTATAGGCACAACTTTATCAACAGCAGAAGTAGATACTTCATTTGGTAATGGAGATCTAGCTTTAGTAGGAGGGAAGCTCTTGGTTTGTTGGAGATGAGATGGTGAAGGAAATATATCAAAATCACTTTGTTGTACCAGCTCAAACACAGGGTCAATGATACCTTTAGCCCTTTAGCTTCATGTATACCTTGAATTTGCCAGATTGTGAAACAAAAATGGAAAAGATTTGACTTTGCTTAAGTTTAAGCTTGGGGCTTTAAATTGTGCATTCTTTCCTGGTTAGTGTGAAGGTGAATGGATAGACTATAAATGGATAATGGGTATTATCCCTAGTAGAATCACCAAAAACTGTTGGTTGAATATTTTGTCTATAAGCATACTGGTAAACAAAATAGGTCTGATCAGCCAAAGTAAGAAGATTAGTCATCCAAATGTGTAAGTTTATCACATCAAAAGGAGACTGCTCTCTCCTCTCATCAAGGGGAGGTTCCCTATGGATATGCTATGTGTGTGTGTGTGTGTGTGTGTGTGTGTGTGTGTGTGTGTGTGTGTGTGTGTGTGTGTGTGTGTGTGTGTGTGTGTGTGTGTGTGTGTGTATGTGTGTGTGTGTGTGTGTGTGTGTGTGTATAAATAGAAAATAATATTTAAGGGTAGAACAAGCCATCCATCTCTCTTTCTTTTAAGATGATGTGTGTAAAACAAAGGAAAAACTCAAGGGAAATGACAAACAACACTCTTCTTTCAGAAGAACTATTTAGCTAGCCACAAGAATAGTCCTAGAAATAAAAGTAGAATGTAACAAAGGGTGTAGTAACCATCAAATTGAGATACAACACAAAGTCTCTACCTAAAATGCTCAAGAGAAATATATGAAGGACAATGAGGGCACAAAGTCTTCTCAAAGTCCTTTACATAGGAATGAAAAGAAAACACATTGAAGGTAGCTATGGGGGCACAAAGTCTCTCCACATTTGATTCTTCAGGACACCTTCTTGACTAATTTTACTAATCTTGCTTTTTAAATTAATGGAATAGAAAATATATCAAGGAAAAAGACATAAGACCAATTTCCTCAACAACAAAGATATCACAGCCCAAAGTCTAAAAAAGTCCTTTGCTTTCTTATTCCAATAACAAAATATGATTAACAGACTGAGCACAAAGTCTCAATGATGCCTCTCAATTTGGATAGAGTTTCGTTCAGATTGTCAAAAAAGAGATCCATTTACAATGAAAGAAAGTCCTTTATATATCCACTTCAAGAAGGACTTGAGAACAATAATACATCATGATGCATTGGGAACTGTTAGGAAGACAAGCTGAAACTTTGGGGCATTTTACCCATTTGATCTTCTCAATGTAGATAAACAAGCCATGCAATTGAAAGATTGTAACTTTCAATGTCCACCTAGCCATGTGATCTTGTCTTCATCATTCCTCCTTTTTTGGTCAATTTAATTGGGCCCTGGATTCATTTGTTATTTTGTCTTTCCTCACTTTTAGCTAGTTTTGGTCTTGAATTTTGTGAATGCATTCAGGTCTATAAATTCAAAGGATCAATGGCTATTTCATGGACTTTAAAATTGACATTTACATGCCTGTCAATGTGTCCAATGGCTAGTTCACTTTCTTGAATTTGACATCTTTAGGCACTTCTCCCCTTAGTCTTCTTTTAGTTTTCTACTTGTAACTATTCTAGATTGGACTTTCCCTTTTGAGCCTTGAGAAATGACCTATGTTTAGTCAGAATATCCCTTTACTTTGGCCACTGAGAGTCCCCTGCAAGGGTACCTTCCCTTCGGGGTCCTTTGATAGCCCTTTACCTTCGCAGTTCCTGCAGACAAATCCCTGGGTTTTCTATTTGAGTTTCTTGTGAAAGTTCCCTGTGGACATTTTCCCCAGGGAAAATTCCTGGGTGTTTTCCCTTGTGGGTAATTCTTATGGACATTTTTTCCTCAAAAAATTCCTATGGAAAATTTGTCTGGGGAAAATTCCCACAGACAAAAGTCCACAGAAATTTGTTCCGCAAAGTCTTTGAACAAGTCTTCAAATTTTGCCTTCTTTGATTTCTTTCAAACTTTTTGTCTAAAGGAATTCCTTCAGACAAAAGTTTGAAATAATTAAGTGTTAGCAAATTTTTAAATGCCTTAAACAAATCTGAAAGAATTACCTTTTGGTTTCCTTGAAAAATGACCCTTTTGAAGGGTGTTTTTATTGATTAAGTGTCCTCTGCAAGGGCACTTGTCCTTCAAGAAGTCTCTTTCTACATTAAACTACCCCTTTGAACTTTGGTGATGAACCATTCCATTAAACCAAGATGTTGAACCAATTGGTTGAATCGATTCAACGGTTTAATGAAGTGCACTGAGCCCCTTTGAACCAAAGGCTGATGAACTATCCAATGAGCCTATTGGTTGAACTAATCATTGAACTAAGACATTGAACCAAGTTTTGGTTCAACAGTTCAAACAAAGCTTTGAAAAATATCTTTGAACCTGCTATTGAACCTATAAACATTGAACCAAAGGATGAATTGAAAGAATGAACCAACTGAGTGAACTATTTGGTTGAACCAAAAGACACTGAGTGAAATAAATCATTAAACTGCTTGGTTGAATTGAGCCATTGAACTATTCCTTTGGTTGAACCTGCCATTGAACCTTGAACCCATTGAACCTTTGAACCAAAGTGGTTCAATGGTTCAACGGTTTAATGGTTCAAGCCACCTTGATTTGGCCAAGTGTCTTGAAGCTGATGAACCAATTAAAGTGATTGAAATTTAAACCTTGATGAAGCGCTTAACTCTTGCCAAAGACGTTGAACTTGTTGAACCTTGAACCCGTTGAACCTTAAACTAAAGTGGTTCAATGGTTCAATAGTTTAGTGGTTCAAGTCTCTTTTTTGCACTTAGATGCTTGCCGATGGAGATTTTTGATTGAACTAAGGGTCTAAACCAATCTCAAAAAATGACTAAGTGTTTGAAAACCAATTCTTTTGACTGAAACCACCTGTAGAAGCCTTTGAACCTGTATAAATGAACCTACTTGTAGAGTTTGTAGAAACAAAGTCCGTAGAAATCAACATGTAAAACCCATTGAATTTGACCTACAGAGTCTGTAGACTTTCTGAGAAGCTTGGAAAATGAGGAATTTGAATGTCTAGGACAAATGTTTGAAATGGAAGAGATAATTTTGGTCTATAAGACCAAAATAATTCAAATGTTGTCCCAAAAATGACTGCTGCTTTTGAGGGACAACAATGTGTAACTTACGATAGGTGTAAATAATAATGGATTTTGGGTGGGCAATGGAGTTTAATAATGTGAAATTCCAATAAAAATATAAATTTCAATTAGATTATCATACAAAGGTTTTGCTTCTTATTTGGAGAGCATGATAAAAAAAACTTGTGAAATCTTGGGCATATAATAGAGTTTTGAGCCATTTTTTTCCTTAGAAATATTATTCTGAGTCTAATTTAGTGGTGTATCTATACTGACACCATTTATCCCTAGTTATTGGGAAAACCATAGAGAGGATAATAAAATCATTAATCAATTTGGTATGTAATAAAAACAAGATAGGTACCTCAAGATTGATATATTTCAATGCTTTTTCAAATGAATATATTGAAGGTATATGTAATAGTATTATTTTATACATATATTATGTGTATATAGAATGAAATTTATTCAATAATTTAGTTTCTTTTTTTTTTTTTAGTGGTAAATTGAGGGCTTATATTGGATCCCTCACCCTAGTAGTAAATATGAAAGTGTCTTACATATCATTCAATAATAAAGAAGAGAGAGGAAAAAAGAGTATAAGAGAGGAGATATCTTAGAGGGTAAATGTGGCCATGCAATTTTAATAAATACTCTATTTTTAATTTCCATCAAAGTAGGAATTTTAAAACTTGAAACTGAAAACTTTTACAAAATATACAATGAAAAATCATTTGAATTCAAAATAAGAAGTCTAGTTATGAAACCAAGAGATAAGCAATAAATACTTAAAAGTGTAAACATTAATCCTTCTTCACCCTTGCAAAATTCATAGTCACTCCTTATTTGGGATAACGGGAGGGAATGGTGAGCATAGTGATAGTTGGAGTTGCATACATAGATAAAAATTTGTCCCAACAATAAACAAACTCTTAAGGAATTTTCCATGATGTGAAAATAAAACTAACTTCCATTGTAGAGTAGATTGACATTCCAATTTTCAAAAGTTGGGTTAGTGTCCTAGGTAGATCTGAAAGTGTGTTTATAACACCTAAATTTCATAGAGACTTTCCTACATATATAAACATATATTCTTCTTCACTCATACCCCCTTAAGGATTTTATTTTTTACTAGGATTGGAGGGGGAGGCAATGCATGTCCAACTTTGGAAAGAGAAGGATATCAACATAAAATAAATAGAAATTGAATGCCCAAATAGAATTTAATTAGTGTGTTAAAAGAAGGATCATCATATAATTAAAAAAAAAAAGTCACTTCAATGTAGACCATATTTTAATTATGTCAATAAATGTATCAATACCAAATTCTAAGTACTTTTAAATTCATAACCAATGACATCATCAAGATATATAAATAATTTAAATCATTCACACACTCATGTGTAATGAAATTCATTAGCTATGATTCTAAAAGAATCGATTCCATCTTAAAGGTTTGACCATTAATCTCAATCTTTCAGACACTAATATGTAATCCAATTCATCAACTATGATTCTTATTCAATTTTATTTGAATCATTCCCATACTAATATGCAATCCAATTAATTATATATGATTCTGTTTCAAATTTTATTGATATTTCCTAAAAATAGACCATAGATTTACGAACCCAATTTATAAAATAAATATATTATTTTATTCTATAATCAACATATTTTGTCTCCAAGCCCATAAATATACATCTATAAATCATGCCCAAAATCCTACATCCAACCAAAAAATCCTTATATATTGCATGTCTAAATCAATAAGTCTTAAAATTTATAATTGCACTTGTAAATTAAATGTACAAACCTAAAATTAATTATATTTAGTGTTTCCTTGTTCAAAGTTCATCATAATCATGTTAGAAATCAAAATACCTTAAATTAAATTTATTTATTTGAAAAAAAAAAGAGAAAATGTTTACTTGAATGGATGATAAGACAAAATCTATAATATTATTAGGAAACTTAAATATGTAATAAATATCCAACTCTAAAAGTGTCTTCACACCTTTAAAAAAATCATAAGAAATATCATTTTTAGGGTTTGAAACTAGTCCCACTAGATCCAATAATTCACCCATTAATAAGAAATCAAATGACTTTTTCAAAAGTGTTTCCACAAACATATAAAAAATTGAAGCTATGAAAAGGAAATTACTCATAAAAGAGATTTTGTTTGCTATAAGCATGGGCATACACAACCTAAATTGGTTGTTATCACATAAAAAGCTTTGATATGAGGTTATAAATTAACATGTCATCCAAATCCTACAAAAATTATCCCATCATCCCATCCAAAACACATAATATACTAAAAATATGTTTTAGAGAAACTTTATTTGTACAAAAGAATGAATAAACACAATACATAATACACTTATAAGGCTTCTATAAATGGGCAAAGTAAGGCAAGGAAATATTTCAAAAACATCATCTTTAAATAAGGTTATTTAAATCACCCTAGGTTCATAGGATTCATCAAATTTCCTTGGAAATGGGGTTCTTATAAGGATTCAAGAATTGAACAAAGAAAGGCAAGGAAATATATCAAAACCTCTTAATTCCTTTTGGATTTGATGAAGGGATTAGCATTGGACAACTGTATGTAAATTGAAAGTGAAATTATGATTTTCAATCACTACAATGGAAATTAAACTCCATTAGTCCATATTTGTATTGAAATAGTGACATGAGTGTTGTGCTTAATAATTATTGATGCAAGGTTTTTGTCTATCTCCTCCTTGTCTATATTTTGTTCTATTTTATAAACCATGCCCTAAAAATGAAATCGATGTTGTCATTATTTCACAAATATTTTATTACATGATCAACATCTAAATGTCATGTAACATGGACTGCATCATTTCAGATAAAATAGAACTAAAAATAATGAAGAATGCATTAAGAAAATGTTGGTTTTTCATTTATGAATTATTACTACTAATTTTTATTTAAACAAATATAGAAATGGTTTTAATGAATATGTAAGAGTAAAATGCAATGGTTTTAACGAATATATAAGATTAAAATAATGATCCATTTATGAAGTGAGTATTAGTGTGAATTACATGTGATATAACGGTAATGTGAAGAAAGTGAAAGAAACCAATATGCCCCCACTGTATATATGCATTGAAATAATATAGTTAAATATCAAATGTGGAGATAATAATATGCATGTCAAATGTGGAGATAATAATATGCATGCTAATAGTGGGAAAGAATTAATGTTTTTTCATGTATTATATAAAAGTAAGAGTGTGTAATAATGTAAGCTCAAATGGAAGCCAAAGTAAGTGTAGATAGTTGATATGCAATAATGATCAAGTAGCATTTTGAAAAATATGTGAACTATAGTTATTGTGGAATAAGTGTCATGGATGTTTAAATTGAGATAAGAAATTAATAGGCAAGGGCCAAATAAAATCAAGCTAAGTTATATAAGAAAGGTCTATGTATGAGCATATGTACACATGTGTGCTAAGATACATAAATAAAGTGGATGATCAATATGAGATGTTATGTACAATGGATTTAGTTTATACAAACTATGATTTCATTGATGGGATGCATGTTTGTAATTCTGGTGTATAAGGATCATCATATCAATCTTTTGCATAATCATAATCATAACCATCCCCTTCTTCATAGAATTGTGATATGTTAATCTTATCATATTTTGGATCTCTAGATGAAAAACTAAATATTCCATATTATGGAGTTATATTATTTAAATTTTGTTTCTATTGAGTATGTTAATTTTTATCATTATCTTGCATCTTATTTGGAACTAAATAAGAATCAAGTATCACTACTTGAATAATGGGAAGAGAATTGGTTCCTCCCTAGAATTCTTGACATGGAGATGTAATTATAGTATTTATAGTATAGGGATTATAATATTACTAAATTAATGAAGTAGATATAGTTTTTGAAACCTTATAAACTACATTTGTGCCATTAGTATTTTTAGGAATATATTGCTTTAGAAATTTATTCATGAGAAACCCTTTCTTAAGGATTTTTTTTCCTTATTTTGAGTTTATTTTTTCAACTTCTCTTTTGGTAATTGATATTTTAGTAAATTCTCCTTTGTGATTTTTTTGTTTCATAACTTATACTTTTCTAATTGTTCCCTTTGTAATAGTTATTTATGTAACCATATTTTTCTTCCCTTCTTTTTATATCCTTTCTTGTTCTAATTTTTCTTTTTGTAACCTTTCATGCTCTATTTTTTCCTTCTCTAATGTTTATTTATTTATTTATTTCATATTTTTAAAATAAACACAATTAATCAAATAACCTATCCAAACTATCATAAGTATGCATACTAAATATAGTAATAAATAAACAAAATGTAAGAAGGCTCTTTGCTTGTTTGTTTCACTATTTTGAGTTATGAATGTCTAAATGTCACATCTTAGGATTGTGTAAATTATTTTTGTATGGTTTGTCTCTAAATGTTGTATAATAATAAATTATATTAGGTTTTTAAAGTATAAATAGTTTATATTGACTTACAAATATCAATATTGACCCTACATATAGAGAACCTACATTTTTGTTTGGGATTATGCATTTGTGTCTTTAATACTTTTTTCTAGACTTTATCATCTTTAAAATTGAATAACTGTACCTATATTATCAACCCTAGTTATTCACAAGAAATCCAATATCATTTATGGGTATGTCAAGTGAAAAGGTTGATTTGGACTGACATTGGCCAATCCTTGTTGACTTACCAAGTCAACTTCTGCACTAGATTTCCAATATTCTAAAGAGGGATCAAAATAGAATGTAGTTATATACTAATGTGTATATGTGTAATTTTGGATTAAATTATATATGATTTTTATCTTATATTTACCTTTGGTATAGGTATGCAGATGTAAACTGACCTTTCTAAACTTTAGATTTATTTTTAGTTATTTTACAGGTGTAATTTCTAATCTTGTCTAATTATTGATAATGTCAAGTTTTTGTACCTAAAATACCTTTAAATGAATTTGTATATATAGGAGTCTCTAAATTTGAATTAAGACTTGCTGGCATGAAAAATCTAATCAAAATAAATTAAAACATGTCCAAATAATAGTCATGAACTAAAGTGTGCCCAAAATTAATTAAAAATATGCATAGGTCAGTTCTATAATATTTAGTCTATATCAACAATTGATACTGACTGTAAATGGTAGAACCAACCCATGGTGTAAATATAAACTAGAATGAATGAAAGGACAAAATATCTTTGTAATATGTAAAGTCCCACAAAAAAATATAGAACCATAGTGTCAAACATCCAAATATAATCAATAGAACAATGGAAAGATGAAAAGAGAAATTCCACTAAGTATTTAGTTTTTAGTTTTTAATCTACACATACAAATTCACCTAAAATTATTATGAAAAAAGTTTTATACCAAATCTAGATATCTACACCATGTGCCATGTTCCCTTGAACTAGAAATCACAATTTCAAATTGGTCACAATGCAGTTCCATACCACAAACTTAAATTCAAATGGCCATAACATTCACTTAGGATCATAATTTGAGATGTTCTTGGTCTCTTTAAAAATTTGGGAATCAAATTTGATCATTAGTGTCCATGGGGCATAAAACCTCTTGTGAACAAAATTTTTCATGGGGAAAAGATCAAGAAGACATTTACATGATTGTTCAATTTTCTCTTGATTCGGTGAGGTAGTTACAAAGAATTTGGAGAGTTGGGGATTAGAGGTATAAAATTTATCAAAACCATATAAAATGTTTTAGTTCCCAAGCACAAAGATTTAGAAAGATACGATCTGATAAGGGGCCATAGAAATATAATGGCCACATAGTCGAATAGAGGAGACCATAGAGTAGAAAAGGGTCTCAATAGAGGAAGTTGTAGAGTCTTTAATAGAGAGTGAATGCAAAACCCATAGATCTTAGAGATAAAGATATTTAAATAAAGTGTAAAGACTCATCCTAAATGTTTATCTCATAAAGGCTATGTTTCATTAAATAATATAAGAATATTTGATGTTTTCTATTGTGTGATGCTAGCTTCATGGGTTAAGGGCATCCCTTTATTAGGACTCTTTACTGTGACTAAAATATTTTAGGTTAGATATAATATTTTTTTTATGTTAATAATAATTAAATGTTATGGTATATAATAAAATAAAATAATGTTGATAGATAATATCATAAATGTAATTTTACTAAATAGATCCTAAAGGATTGGGTTTGAATTAATTAAATGACACAATTTAAAAATTATGAGTATGTGTGAATGGTTCATTTTAAGAAAAAACTATTGCTATTTTCTTGATTGTTTGAAGAATAATATTTTTTTCATAGGTCTAAATTCTACCAATTCATTCAGGTGGACTAAGATGGGACAAATTTGGAAATGCATGTATTGTGTGGGGATCAATGATGATTTAACATTCATTTGAAAAGGTGGGAAGGAGTTTTTTTGTCTACATGATGGTCAATTCATATCCTCAAGACACATCTAATAAACACCAAAAACATTATTTTTTTCCTTTTTATGGCATATGTCATTGTGAAAATAGGTCTAACAGGAGAATCTTATAAAAAGGTGCATGAATCTGTTAAGTGAGGTAGTCCTAGTGGTTGTGTGTGAAAGGGTCATTTGGTTGCCTAATTACATATAGAATTAAATATCACTTAATAATTTTCAAATCCTTATTCAAAATTTAAAAAAAACAACATTATTTTTCATTTGTATGTCATTTCTCATAGTGAAGATGGGTACCATGTAGATATGTTTTAGGAAGGTGAATGAATGTGTTAACTGAGGCAACCTAGTGGTCATGGATGGAAGAGCCATTTTTTACCTAATTATATATAGCCTTAAATATCATATAATAGTTTTTTAAACCTTATTTAAAATTAAAAATAATATTTTTCTAGTTTGTTTATTTACTCTTTTTTATTAAAGCCCTATTTTTACATAGTTTAGGTGTACATAATGCTTCTTTGGCTTAGCGCCAAGGATAGAAGGGTATCCATTTTGTGAAATTCCCCTGGGGCATAATTCTAATATCATCTTGTTTGGTATCCCATAAGATTTTTACTTTGGTAGATGGTTAGGAAACACATTTTACACTTTCATCCTCACCAAATAGATTACAAAACACTTAAGTTTTATTTAATTTTTATGAAAGGTGAGAAAAATTCATCACAAAAAAGTTCATTATAGAGACATGGCTTGGTCAATAAGGAGGACAAATTAATAACCAATGAAAATGAAAATCTTATTAAAAATAATCTATGCCTCTTAAATAATTGTGTTGGTGAGGTTTTTGAATGTAATGATACATCATTGAAAGTGAGGAGGGACAAAAATAAAAATATTATCAATAATATTTCATTTATCTTTAATCATGGGTGTCAGGTTTTAGAATTTGTATGCATCATTTCCACATTATTTCCTACACACTATTTTACTACTTTGTCCCATGTGTTACTTATCATTCCTTCCTTATTAATAAATTCTACTTCATCTACTTATTCATCTTACATGTATATTCTCAAAGTTTTTATGTTATATTCCTTCAATCCTTCCTTGCCATATTCTACATGGAGTTATTTTATTACCTTTTGTGCACAATACACTAAGAAAAAATAATTTGGTATTTTATGTGGAAGTGATAGTTGAAAATGAGGTTAGGTTTTCCTTCAAACAACATAGAAATGAAAGTCCATATAAAGAATGAAAGTGGTAAAAATTTTAGGATTATTTGGGTGGTGATGGTGAGTTACAATGTATTGCCATGATTTTTTAAAAACATTAGTTAATTAATTATTAATTAAAAATTCACGTACAAATCATTTTGTTACCCCAAACTATTCTAAAATACATTTGAGCCTCCCTTGTAAAAAATATGTTAACATTTCCCATAATTTGTAAAATTCATTTAACTTTTTATAAGTTGTACAAACACACGTTACTTTTCCAAAAGTTGTTCAAATTGTAATTATCTTTTTCTGCTTGGGGCAAGTTAAAAAATCAATTTTGTGTTCCTTGTAATTTATAAATTTGTTTTTAGTCCTTGTGTAATTTAAAAAATTATTTTGAGGTTTCATGCAAATTGTAAAATCTTTTTCAGCTCTCGTGCAATTTGCAAAATTGATTTGAAGTTTCATACAAATTACAAAATATTTTCATCTCTCATGTAATTTACAAATTTGTTTTGGGTTTTCATGCAATTCCAAATTCTATTTTCCCAAGACATGCAAGTAAGCTTTTCACTTTCCCAGTCATGTAATTTACAATTTTCTCTCTCCACTCCTATGCAAATGCTATGATTATTTCCCCAATCCATAAAAATTATAGAAGACATGGGTGACCTCACCAATATTTGACAATGTTTAATCAAAATGCAACTAACAAGTGTCTAACTTTTTAACTTCATATTTTCCAACATACTCTCAACTTGTGCTAAAATAAGAGATTTAGAACAAAATATAGACATCCATGTAAACATAATAGAAAGTAGATTTTTATTAGGTAATTTTTTACAAAATTGCTAGTGTAAATGTATGACAAGTATGGGAATACAAAGGTTGTATGCAATCTATTTGATAAAATTATTGCAATGGAAGAGGTGTCATAGAGTGGCATGATCAGTGTGTATGCCTAGAATGGGTGTGTTGAAGAAGGTTGTCTCTTTTGTCTAATGAAAGGAGAAGGTAGGAGGTTGAAGCCCTTTGCTTTGTCTAGTTTTCTTTTGGTATGTTCTAATTTAGTATCTTTAAAACAAGGTAAGCAGGTTCATGTCCATACCATTTATGATGGTTAGAATCAAATGTTTTTGTGGGGAGTGGCCTTGTAGACATTAGAGAATTCATGATTGGTTTTCAATGATTTTCCTAAATGTAACCTAGTCTCATGGAATGCTATAATCATGGCATGTGCCCAACATAGGCATGGCATGAAAGCATTAAAATTGTTTGATCAAATGTAATTTTTAGGCATGAATCCCAATTATATTAACTTTATTGGTGTTCTCTCTACTTATGCAAATTTTGGTTTAATATATAAAGGTTATACATATTTTAATTTTATTTATCAAGATCATGGAATCATACCAAAAATGGATCACTATAATTGCATGGTTAGCCTTCTTGATCAAGCAGGTAAATTGATAGATGTAAAGACTCTAATCAATGAAATTCCATTTTATCTTGATATAGTTGTATAGTGGGCCTTGCTTGGCACCTACATAGTCCATTGCCACTTAGATCTTGGAGCTCACATGGCATAACATATATTAAAGTTAGATCCAGAAGATCATGTATCATATGTGATATTTTATAATATATATGTTGTAGTGGTTCAATGGGATGAAGTAGGAAAAGTGAGAAATCTCATAAAATATTTGGGATATTAGTAAGGATGTGATAGTGTAGAGCTATGTCCTAAGTTCTATTTAGGTGAATCATGGTAGAATATTTTTGGTGGTCTTTAATTACCTTAATTATGTATCAAGTGGGCTCATCTATCATCTTTGTGGCAAGATGCCATGTCACAAATGATAAAAGAGGTACAAAGTTGACCCTACTAGTGGTTTGAATCTCTGTTATTTCATAAGAGATTAAAACAAGGATGCATTACTAGATAAATTTTAGTACAAGATAGGTATGTCACAGAGGAAATTCAGGTTTCTCATTATGTATTTATGGAATTGTCTACACCAAGGGTAAATGGATCTTGGAAAATTGAGAGTAATAAATATTAATTTTGGAGACACGCTAATGTCTATGGGTATTTTACCATGGAAAATGTTTATCATGGTAAATACAATCTATATGGATGGGTATTAGATGTGCTTGGTGATTATAATTAAGAAATATCTATTAACATATATCTAGGGTATCATCACTTGAGAAAATTTTTGAAATTAAAATACAAAGTTGATAGAGGTGTGGAATTAGAGTAGAAAGTTTGGAGAGGCTCCCATCACATTGCCTAATTTTTGACAAAGGAGAATGCATCCCCTAGGGTACCGAGAGGTTGAGACACAATATGTGTGACATAAATTCCCATATATTTAATGTGAAATTTGGGTCTATAATTTTATAATATCCTTAATTTTCAAGATTTAGGTTGGGTTTTTTATCTATGAACCTCCAAAGAGTTGGTCCGATAATGTGGAGATAATTTTATGAATAGATAAACATATGCTAGAATTGGCACTAAATGATGGTTTTGCCTATGTGTTTCTTTCAAAAATCTATGCTATAAATGGTAAGTGGGAAGATGTAGAGAGGGTGAAAAATAAATATGGATGATATATGAGTATAAAGAGAGTCACAGTTGTAGAAGCAAGGCATATTTTCTTGATAAGCACAAAACAAAGATTGAGATTGTCTTTAGAAAATAAAAATATGGATGGATTAATCATCAATCTTCTAGTCCTCTGAAATATTTTTTTGCACTTTCTAATTGTAATTTTATAAATGCAATCTCGTAAATGTGATTTTTGAAAATGCACATGTCACTTTGTAAGTCTTGAATCATGCAATTTTGATTTTTACATTCTAAAAGGTGTAAAAAAACCACAGTATTTATGCACTTTTCAAGTTGTGAAACTTAGTAACTTTAATTTTGCACGTGGTGAAATTGCACCAATGCACTTTTTCATCACTCAAGTTTCAATTTAATAAATATCAACTTGTTATCACCAAATCTTTGTTATCAACTCAATATATCAAAATTGGGAGATTTGTGTAAGCTTTGATTCAAAATTTCTTTGTGATTTATATTTTTGTATGTGATTCACTTGTTTATATATATTTTCTTTCAATTCATCTTCATAATCATTACCAAATTATTAGATAATGGTAATTTTACATTAAGTATTTATTTTATATTCTTCTTGTGTTATTTATATAAATGTGAAATCTTGGTGGGGTTTTAAAAATATTTTAATTGTCTTTTATGGGTAAATATGGGATGGTTGTTTTTATTCTACTATCAATATTAAAAAATCATCTCAGTGTATCTTTTACACCTCTAAGGCTGTAATTATGTCTTTACCACCCATTTAATGAGTTAAAATTCATGCACATGATGTTTTCCCCTTCTTCGACTATTCTAGTAAGTTTATACATTTAGCTATCCAGAGTTATCTTTCATTTTCCCAGTGTTATAATAGCAATTTATTTTTTTAATGAACTATAGTAACCTTATTTTACCTTACTCATTTCATTTATCTATTATTCCCTTATTTCTATTATTCCTTTCTTTCCCCTCATTTCCTTTCTATCTCCTTTATGTACTTTTAGGTTAAAGGTACAAATGCCCCAATAGAGTTTGTTTTTGTTGTAAGTAGATGTGAATGTTTTTCCCTTTTTAAATTTAAATAAAGGTAGATCTACTTGATAATAAGAGAGGGAATTTGTCTTGTGCTGTTGATTAATGCAAGGACTCAATTCCCACACTATTGACTCAAAGTCACCAATTTTTCCCCCTGAAAAATTTTGAGCCGACAGTTTTTGGTGGCTCTATTGAGGATCAAGGTGTTTTACACACACAATTTTCAAACATTTCAAGGAACCTCCCCTAGAATGGAGGTTGGCAACTCCATTGAAAAGAAGTACCTAGTGCTTATAACTTCTTAATTGTAGAAATGGCATTGGTCCATCCCAAACCCAATTATCCCAATGTCACATGGGGAAAACATTTTGGGATGTTGGATTTGGCCTAATATAATGAATTCCCATCATGATCAAGGAAGATATTTCCAAAGTTCTCTAAAGAAAATGGTCAAGATGTAGATAAACATATCTAGACCTTCACAATATCTTATAGCATCTTGGGAATTATGTATGAGGATGTTATTTTGAGACTTTTCATTAAAAATTTAATTGAACCTATTATCGAATGGTTATAGCACCTAGAAGATGATGTGTTACAAATTAGAACTCTTTAAATAATAGGTTCTTGTACATATTCAAATTAATTATGAACATGTGTATACTTTTTTCAAACTTCTTCCAAATTCAAAATCAAGATGATGAGTAGATGAGAGATTTTGTATCACATTTTAAAAAATTGTTGAGACTGATCCCTTAAAAAAATCAACCAAGTCTCAATAATCAACTCTACATTTTCATGGGTTCTCTTCACCCAGAGATCAAATTCATTTTGATGAGGAATAAGATAAATGACTTGGTGGCTACACAATAAGATGCTATCAAGATTGGAGATGTTTAATCATGTATTGAATGTTGAAGAAAGAGGTTTCAAAAGGTACTAAAACTATTGTAAATGGTGATGAAGAAACAATGAAACCTGATACAATCAAGAGTCTACAATATTCATAACAGAGACTTTAAAGGTAGGTTCTTGATCAAACATGTCAATAATTTTATATGGAGAAATAGAAAGTGATTCCTATCACATATGATTGTTTCAATTTAAAAACTATGGAAGAAGGTGAATAGTTGGAAGAACTAATAATTGATTAAAAAATAGATAAATAATTTGACTTACCCCTTAGCAAAAAGGAAAAGGATTTACCTATTTCACTAGATTACTTAAGTCCTATAGTCCTAAGAGAAAATGGGTTATTTGAAAAACAACCAATAAAACCAAAAATATAAAGGAGCAATAATATATAATGTGATGTTATACTTTCTGAAAGAGAAGATATTATGGAACTAGTTTTCACCAAAGCAGATGATCCCTTATCCATCATAATAAATGACTCAATAGTCAAAAATGAGTATTCCTTGGGGATTTCATTTTTAGGGTTTACCATAGAATAATTATTTATAAGATCTGAAATCAAAGTAGTCAATCTTGAACAAATTGAAAATCATAATAATGCCAAGGTTGAGGTTAAATAAGATATCAATACAGAACAAACTAAATGGTGCCTAATAATCATTACAATAAAAATGTAAACTATCAAGGTAGAGGAAATTGATGAAGATGATGATAATGACTCATCCATTTATGAATTCATAAATACAGTAAGATGTGATTCAAAAAAGAATATCAATACCTCATTCATTCTACAAGATATTAATATTGTGGTTCCAACTCAAAAATGGATATGTGACACATTTTTATCTAATTTAGATACTTTATATGTCATAGATTCATTTAAAATCATTCAATATTACATTGAAAAAATTCAATATTGTGTAAAAGTGCTCACAAAAGATCAAAGAATTCATAATGATTTCATTTCAAAATAGGAAAACATTGCTGATTTTTTCATTCATGATCATCCTTGTGTGAATGTTAATTTGAAATTACTCTTCCTACCTACTTGGTCACTACTGCTAAATGTGTTCGAAGTTCATAACTCAAATTCATTATTTCAAAATGGTAGGTACTTCTTCAAGCTAGAGAATGTTTTTTTATAATCTTCTCATTTTCAACAGTTCCCTATAAATAGTTATACTTTCCCAATTTTGGCTTATTTCCTTTTCCTATTTCTATTTTTTGTGTGTGTGTTATTTTTTAATAAATGCAACAATCTATCTATTACTCCTCCTCCATGTTTTTGTCTTTATACCCACACATATTTGTATCAGTGATCTCTACTTGGGAAATATCATGGGTAATCACATTATTTTCTAACATGAAAGAATGGATACATTTTTCATGAATCTCTCTAGTAAATTGATGGTCAATGTAAAAATTTTCAAAATAGGTGATCTAGCCTGACACCATATATTCATTTCTCTTACAATTGAGATGGGTGAACTAGATGTCAATTGGTCAGATCATGATATGTAGATGTGAGATAGAAAAATTTTTAGAATAGGAATGGTATTTTTCTCAAGAATGAAACATAAAATTTGTAGCCCAATGGATAAGGCTTGAGTCACATATCGAGATCTACTTATTTTTACAACATCAAAATGTTGACATTATAAAGTTAGGGAGTAATATTTTTTAGTGGCAAAAAATAAATTTGTTAAATTTTGTAAGTCAAGCCACAAGTTTGTCACTTTTGGGTATATGAAATAAAGATACTTCTCTCTTCTCACTTTAATTTTTGTATAGATACATAACTAACATGCCCTCTCATACACTATCATTTTTAGATATGTGAAAACACCTATCAGGTTGAGTAATTGATACTCATAGACACTATCTTTCGACATGTGACATCACATGTTAGGTTGAGTACCTGACCCTTATATATACTATCTTTTGACATGTGACATCTCTTTGATGGATTGAGGATCCATCCCTTTATTGAATATCAAAGTTTTTTCAAATCTATCAAAGTTATTGTTAAAGACTCTTTTACCTAATGGATAAAATGTCATCATACAAAATCAAAGAATATAAGTTCTTTTCATTCCTTATAATTCAAAATCCCAGTTAAAGCCAATTGTTGTCATGGTTTTTGAGAATGGGTAAAAATTGGTGAAAATTCAATTTTTTCTAAATGTCTATTTTTTTTGAACTAACCCTAATTTAGACACATAAATCTAGCCACCGATAACCTCCAACTAGGCTTTTGACCAATTTCTACCAAAATGCACAATTTGGCCTAAAAACACCAAAACACATTAAATGAGTTAAAATTGACATATTCAAGTGCCAATTTTAGCCAAAGTATCCATAAATAGGGAAATGCAATTTATGAAGCAACTAACTTTGATTAGATCATTTTGAGTCAAAATGCCAATTTTGCACCTGGGTGCCCTAGATTGCTCTTTTCTATCAAATATCTTGTACAAGACTTGTGCCTTTGTTATTTTGTATTGGCAAAATCCTAAATGGGATAACTGATCCAATGCATATGACATTGCATCCTAATTCCAATCTAGCCAAATGTTAGGCTAATAACAAGACATTTTAACCAATTTGATTAGTTTATGCACAAAGAACCAAGGTATGCACCAAAGTGCCTAATTATGTTTAAGGATAATCTAACCAAATTAGGGCCTTAAGTTAATTTTCCATGGAACTTGTTGAATAAATTTACTAGAAATTTATTATGAATAACTACATCATCAAGTGACATCATTTTTTGAGAAGACATCCTTTGACCATAAATGCCACAAATATTAGGGTTCATGCCTCCCATGCCTCATTAAGACACTCTATGCCTAGTTAATGCCCCTATATCCCAAATATCAATGAGCCTATTTATGAATTTTAATCAAATAATTGAATTAATCCTTAGCCACACATCTCAATCTTGAGATGGATGATTCAAGTTGATTCTGAGCATTTTCAAAAATCTATAAATAGAGAGGCCATGAACATCATTTCTAAGATATTTTGGTGCAAAGTTATTATGCTTAAATATCTTCAATAATATATTTTAATCCAAACTTATAATGCACAAATAAATTTCAAAGGTCATTAAATTAGTGTTATAATGCTAAAATATTTAGCCAAAGCTAAGATAATCCAAAACCACACAAGGTGCCAAGGAGAAATGGAGGTAGCCACACTTCATTGATGCAGAATTCATGAGCACAAACTGAGCAAGCCACTACAACAAGCATTTTTGAGCATCCAAGGAAGTTCTTTATTCATTTTTTAGTTTTTTTTTTTCATTTTTATTGTGTTAACTAAGCTCCTCCTTTGAAATAGGTTTAGGGTGTTAATTTAGTGTGTCTTTAATTGATTTTAGTTTATTCACTAACAAGATACTAATCTCCCCCTATTGCAATCCTATGTTCAAAAATGGCATGCCCGATGGGATGTAACTCCACAAATTTGGTTACAAATCTCTCTCAACTAACCTACTAATCCTTTCCATGCAAGATCTTAGAGTTGGAGGGCCAAAAGAGTGAAATTTTAAGTTAATTTTCCTTTTTTCTAACAACATTTTTGTTTTTGGAAACCTCAATTTTGCTCTCTATTATGATATCACTATTACATAGTAGCAATTTTGTGAAAACAAAATTTTTGTTTGCAAAATAATAATATTGTAGACCTAAATAATGATATCACCATCTAAAACAATGATATCATCCCTTTAGGCAGTGATATCATCCCTTTGGGTAGTGATTTCATCATTTTGAGAAACAATTTTGTCATTTTGAATAGTGATTTTTCAAAACTACAATATCTCCGTTTCATGCAATGATTTCATACTATAAATAATCATTTTGTCTTTTTTGTGTTTTATGTATGCTAACAACAATATTTGTAGACTTGGGAAGTGATATCATTTAATTGGCCAATGATTTTGTCATGCAAATAGCAATATTGTGTTTTCTATCTAGTCTAACACATAATATCAATATTGTTTTCTATACCTATGATTTCATAGGGAAATAATTGGATTGACCATGTAATTGTGATTTCAAACTAGAGGCTTCACTCATTTGCAAATTAATTTCAAAGCTAAAGGACACTCTAACTTTTCATTATAGAATTAAGCTTGGAACTTGTTAAAACATGATTTTTAGACCTTTTAGAAAGTTTTAAATGGATTAGTAAATTTGTTTTTAGTTCTTAACAAATAATTTACATGTTAAGGTGAATGTTTTAACAAATTGTTATTTCAAAGTTACAACTTAAGACCAAGGCATCAAAAGAACACCACCTAATCTTTCATTTAGGGATTAAAATTGAACACACTTATCAAATTTGTATTCAATAGTTTTTTAATTAGAATTTGATTAGAAAAAGAGGAGGACATTGTGTGTATGCTCTTCCATCCATCCCCTTTAGGGAAATTTTGGAATCAAAATCACCATCCTTATTTGTAAGCATGCCTAGTCTAAGGTATAAAAATAATGTCATCTAAAGCACTCCCCAAAAACTCATAATAGTTTGGGTGACCTTTAAATGACCCTAAAGTCTTTCTATCATGTATTTTATTTTATTGCATCTTGGCTAAATCACATGAGATGTATCTGCACTTTGGATATTACACTACACCAAGCAAGTGATGTATGTAGTGGTTGTAAAAAGGATAAGACTTTTTTGAACCAAGCCAAGTGTCATAGAAACCTAATATAAGTTCATTTATTTTTTGTCATTTGGCATGAAATATATTTTACAATCGATCCATATAGATGTTTGAAAACTTGTAGATCTTAGACAAATCCCCACTTACCCCATAAGTGTTGTTGGTGCAAGGTTTGTCTCAAGGTCCATGTCATAGTATTGTCATTTGAGAAAAGGTGGGGGGTGTAAAATCCCTACTATATAATACACATTTTAAATTTTTTATAAACACTAAAAGCCTCTTAGATGATGTATATTGACAAATTATAACAATATCAAACAACCCTTGTCATTTTAGGATCTAGGAGAGATTAATTAGTTAATTTTGTCCTAGATTAAAATCTTGTTTAGAATCAAAACATGGTGTGAATAAATTATACAAACCAAACACATAGTCCTCATTTTCCTTTGATCAAGGAGGTGTCATGATGCCCATGTGAATCATAAATTTTCCTTCTTCAAATTTCATCAAAACTTGGAGTCATATATCCACTTTAGCATGATTATGTTACCCAATTGAGTTTAGATTTTTACCAATCATTATTTAAGTACTTCATTTATAAATTAAATTGAAAATTGCACCTTCATAAGTTTATAGGGTTGATTTTTTAAGTGGGGTCTCCATTTACACTAAACTTGAGGGAACTTAAGATCAATTTCCAATTTGGGTTGAAGGTCATTTAAGACTCATAATCATTATCACCAATTAGTAGACTTAAGTCATTTTGTGCTAAATGCTTGCACTTTAAGTCTATGCACCAAACATTTCCGTGTTACCATCCTATTTCCATTAATATCATTTAAATACTTGCATTTTTGCCTTAGAGATATTATCAAAACCTTATAGGTATGTATGTCAGTTGAGTTAATAAAGGTAGTGTTATATTGTCAAATTTGTGTGAAACCATCTTTTCCTTAGAGAGTTTTTGAAACAAACACTTTGTCACATATTTTGAGTAGTCTTGCATTCTTACATAACTTAAAAAATTTCAAACATTATTTCATAGATCCTCTTTCATAGATTTCATGTTTGTGAACATTTTTCAAGCCAATCCAAATATATTTTTGTCAATATTTGTCTAACAGAGTTATACCATACACATTTTTATAGCCTATTTGTCAAAAGAACTAAGTTTTATACCATTATTTGTGAGAAAACACACTATATCTAAAGTAACTTTTATTTCATACCTTATACCTATTTGATCAAGTTCATGTTCAAGATTCAAATGCCTAGTTTTAGTTAAAAGTGTTTTAAATCCATTCGATTAAAATATAATCTATTTCAAAGTCTAGATTTTGACCCCATTTGGACAAGAGTCCTAACACATGCCTTGTTTGAGCCTATATTTTGATGCCACATTTGGCCAAAAGAACTAGTAATTGTTTATTTCCTAGACTATAATTATTTAAAACACTTTGACCTTAGATTTTGAAATTTTGATTTTTGGTCCATTTACTTAATATTTTTGTATAAGATGTGTAACATTAGATACTTAATGTTAGCTTGTTTTATCACAAATCATTGCATAAACCTTTTCATCCTTTTGATGAATCTAGACCAAGTTTGAACATAATCTTTTAGACATTATCTTTGTAGTGTTTGTATAACTCTCTTCTCTTTCTATTTTAAAACTTTCACTATGGATCCCAACATGTATTCCTACACTTGTAGTGGACTCATTTGCAATCTAGGGATTAGTAATATGGATGCCTAAGAATAAATGGTACAAGACCCCTATGTAGATAAAATTTCTTATGAGATAGATCCTTATCCCTCTTATAATAATCAGATAGGACCAAAAAACCAAGATCCATTAGCTAACTATTTGGTTAATATGCCACCTTATTCAGAATATGACCAAGAACAAACCACACAATACCTAGCTATGATACCCACAACTGAAGAACCAATTATTCAACTAATGTACTATATTAATATGCCTTCTACATAGGATCCATTTTTTTTAGTTTCGTTTATTTGATAACAAAGATGAGATTTTGGTTAGAGCCATATAAGTAGAATAAATTATTTTCTAGTGGATTTCCCTCATGAAAGTTTACCAAACATAGTAAGAATGCCTCACAACATATTGTATAGTCAATAGGCCTCTTATAGAAATCCTTTAACTCTAGTCCAAATAATGCATCAAGACCTTAATATGACTAATAAAGGAAATAACCTCATGGAAGACCACTTTAACCAAATGCAAATAACATATCAAACCTACCTAAATCTAGCACACAATTTTAATTAGATGATCATGGTGAATATACCTCTTATTGACTTAGTTCCTTTAATAGGAGTTTTAATAGAGTTAACTAGTCAAGACAATAAGAGTTTAAACCCATTCATATAAAAACTTTGATAGAAAACTTATTTCACATGTTAATTATCAAAGAAGTGTCTTTTACTTCTACATAAAATAATGAGCAAAACATAGTGGATAATGTGTAAGCAATGTCCAATCTAAATCAAAGTGGTACTAATACACAAAAAACAAATCAAAAGCATTTGACTTTATTTAATATCATAAGTGGCTCTAAAAACCTAAGAATGAGAGATTAAGCACCCCAAACCTCAATTAGTTGCTTCATCAAGCATGCAACCAACAAGATTAGGTAGTCAACTAGTAGCCAATTACATGCCTCAATAATGTAATGTGATGAATCCTATTCCTCCTAAATAGGTGATGAGTAACATTCCACAACAATAAAAACAAATGAATGTACCAATGTAATATAGGCTGATATTAGCACCTCAATAAGGGGAAACTAATTTTCCACCTCATTAGGTGGTAGAAAACATACCTTTTTTTGCATACCAACATGGAAATTCAAAACTAAATGATGTTTAATCAATATAATATTCATGTTGGTCAGTGAAAAGTACCAAATATCCAACATTCATCCACATCCCAACTAGGATTCATGTAATAAGGAGGTTCCAATGTCTCTCAAATAGCTGCTAGGCAAAAATTGCCTTTTATGTAGAGCATACCACAAATTCAGAGATAGGGTCTTAGCTCACAATTTTCCACTCAATAACAAGGTTTGATTAGTCATAAAAAAGTCCCTATTCAATCACAAGCATAGTAATGTTATATCCCTCCATCCCAACCTCAAAATCCTCTAAATAAAACCTTCATTGCCAACCCAAACTAGAATATCACATAACCAAATGTGTAATTTCAATAAATACATCCTAATATATGTATGCATATTCTTGGTTCATTTACCAACTAATATAATGTATACCAAATACCCCCATCATACCCTAGTTAAAATTAAGACCACCCAACCATCTATCCAAGCCAATATTCCCACAAGTTTCCTAGAGCAAGAGTTACAACAAATGAAGGATGCAATTGCTATAATTGAAGTGGGAAAATAGATTAAAATGTTTAAATTAGATGGTGTGTGTTCTTATCCTTTCAATATGGAGTACTTATAAATTCCATTTCCTCTAGAATATGAGCCACCAAATTTTGATAAATACAAGAGGAAAGGTGACCCTAAAGCCCATTTAACCAAGTTTTTTGTCGCATGTAAGCTAGTGGTATATAGAAATATATACCATTTGTTATTGTTTCCAAGGATCTTAGCTAAAAAATCCTTTGAGTGGTTCTTGAATTTTCCTACAAATTTAGTAACTAATTTTGATGATATTTTAGATAAGTTTGTGTAGCACTTTTCCTATAATCTAGAGCATGATATTTCATTGGTTGATTTTATGCAAGATAAATAAAAATCTAGTGAGATTTTTACAATCTACCTACAGTGATGGAGAGCACTTGAAAGATAATTCAATCATGGTTTACCAAATAAAAAATTAGCCATTATATTCACTAAAAAAATTACATAGTGAGATAGCCTATCATCTATAAGTGTAGTGTGCACATACCTCTACATAGATCATTGACAAAGGTTTATTGGTTGAGTGAGTGCTTATTAATAAAGGAGTCATCAAGCTTAATTTAACTAATTAGAACCAAGGTACCAATCAGGGAAGTAGCCAAAACCAACATCCAATCTAAGCATAAGCATCACAACTAATATAGGCTAATAACCAAGATAGACCAAAGTAATTCAACCACAATAGGAATGTTGTGAGAAATAAAGTAACCAAGTCACATCATGTTCAAATAGTGAAAACATCATCTACTAAACATGTACCACCTTTTTATCTTACTCCTACCTAAAAACCTATTTAACCAACACCACAAGTAAAATAACTAAGAGCCACACAATAAATGCCACAACCCTTGCCATTGCAAAACCCTCCTTCAAGGAGAACTATGCCTACATGTCATGTTTTTAGTGACCTTAAAAATCTTATTGAGTATTTATTTCACAAATTTATCATCACTAATTTGATTAGTTGGCCTATACCAAAGCATTATCCTCAAGGCATCCCTTATCCTGATTGATACCATAAAAATGAATTTTGTGAGTATCATCAAGTTAATGAGCATAATTTATGAAGATGTCTGCAAATCAAGCATTTAATTGAAAATATGTTGGAGAATGGGGAGATCACATTGGATGTTGGTACTTCCACCTCCAATCAGACTCTTGGCATCTATCAAATCCCTTTTCCATAACATAACTAGCAACAACAACAATAACAATAGTCATGACTAATGTAAAAATAAAATCAATAGTACAAAAATCAAAGGTTGAATCAATAGAACTATTAGAACCAACATAATCAATAATAAAACCAACAATGTCATAATAATGGATAAAACCAAGGTGAGAATGATAATAACAAAAAAACTTACCATGTAGCTACACATGACTATAATAGAGTTGTAGGTCATATTGTAGGGAGTAACATTAATACCATCTCCATTAATCCTAGATCAAACACTAATCAATCTCAACCATTGCTAAACAATGCCACTTGCTAAAATTACATGTATAATCCTTCTTTGATCAGGGATTGCATATAGGTGAACTAAAAAACTATGATTTCCACTTTTGGATGTTATACCAGTAACTCATCCTTACCCTATGGCCATATACAAGTGCACTAGTATTTGAGACTTATCATATTTGGTCCCACACCATTACCACTATTTGTTAGTAATCATGGCCCTATATTTAATCTTGATTATAAAATCATAACTCCAAGGTCATAGATTACCATTCGAGGCCATAGCCATCTGCCACTATGCCCATTATCCAACAAGTCATTCAATCTCAAAATAATCTATTTACCACTGACCCAAAAAAGAAGTTTGATATTATGGAATAATTATAGAAGACATCATCACATATCTCTATTTTAGATTTGTTGCAAACATTGATAATTCAAAAAAACATTCTGAATGAGTTCTTAACTTACTCCATTATTGATAGTGACATATCCCTTGATAAATTTCAAGTTTTGGTTGGATACCTAGCTCTAGCCCAAATAGTCACATTCAACCAAAGTGATATGTCTTCCCTTGGCCCGCTCCATAATAATCCATTATACATAGAATTTTATACAAAAAGGCATAAAGTGAAACATATCCTTATAGATAATAGATTAGGCCTCAACATAGTGTCTCTAAAGCTCATCAACCTTTTTGGGTACACAATGGTAGATCTACAACCAAAAATGATAACTATCAAAGCCTATGATAATCAAGAGAGAGAATCATAATGCACCATTAGCTTGTTGTTATCATTGGGCCTTTGACCCATGATACACTCTGCCATGTGCTTGATCTTGAGTGATCATATAATATGCTTCTAGGTGGGCCTTGGTTACATGAGAGTCGTGTAGTCCCATCAACACTACACCAATGTATCAAGTTCTCCCTCTCAAGGATGGAAGTGAATATTTCAAGAGATTTTCACCCATATGAACACTACAAACATCTCGAGGCTGAGTTTTAAAGCTACAATTACCAATATGACATGAATCCAAGTTACAAATAGGATAAATGAAAGGCCATACTTATTGATTCTCCATAGGATAATTACATAGATCCTAATACCATGTATTTCCTTTCCCATATTCTACCTCCTAAAGCTTCTAATCATTACCCATTTTGGATAATGGCTCAAGAGAATATTTAACACATGATAACTTTCATATT
The DNA here is from genome assembly GCA_037957365.1 of Torreya grandis. NCBI lineage: Eukaryota > Viridiplantae > Streptophyta > Pinopsida > Cupressales > Taxaceae > Torreya > Torreya grandis. The sequence continues at coordinate 1,583,342 of JARHVA010001129.1, forward strand.
TCCAATATTCCTCATAATCCAAAGACCTTTGGAAGACTTAGCATTACCCCACACATGCATTGGTGACAAAATAATAAAGATAAAGGACCTATCATGTTTATACCGACATCTAGCTTAGAACCAGGCCCTCTTAAAGGGGATGAATCATGGTTTTATAATAACAATCAAGCTAATTATTATAAAAATGCAAAGTATCTTATTCCCAATAGGATCATGAAAAATAAATATTATGAAGGAGTCCTTAGACCTAATCAACAAGGAACACTTGAGCCAATTTCCATGACCAAGTACAAAATACCCTATGGACTTGGATTTAAACAATGTGGAGGTGAGCCAACATATCTTCTTCTAGTTCCATCACTAATGATTAGTGATGATGATGCTGACAATGAAAATAGAGTCCGATCATAGTCATATCTTTGATGACCTAATCAAGACTAACCTATTTGATAATCATTCCATATGTAGCCTTAGTTCAATCATTTGTAATAACCCATTTCCATTACATTATTCCCAACTGATAGATTGGGACCAACAAGAATCTAGTTTACTGATTGATGAGTTTTTGAATGATGAGGCATTATGTGATTTTCTAGGCCTTAGAGACAATGTTCTATTGGAGATCATAAATCAAGATTCTCAATCACATTGGATCCTGAAGCCTGTTTTGGAGAGCAGGTGAACACCCTTAGCCAAAAATAAATAAATAAACAATTAAGGTCCCAAAGTGAAAACCTCTTTGAGGAACTTTCTAACCAAGGAAAAATTAAAGATAAAGGCTAGTCTAGTGGTGAAAACCTATTTTAGGTGCCATTAGATGGGGGTGTTCATTCTTCTTCAAATTTAGAATAGTAGACCACCAACGATGAACTTGGCTATGGATCTAAGTTCAATTTTGATAAAAAACAAGTGTTTGATCAAATTCTTCAAGAATTTTTGACTATTTTTATCACATGGATATATCTCCCATTTGGGGACTCAGATTCATCGTGCCTAACAAAAGTTGAATACCAAGTCCTAATAGAGGACATTTGTATAGTCTAATAGTACAAGTCTTTGCCTACTATCCTAGAAGATTGATCAACCCTTATATTCAAATATATAATAAAGGTAAACATCAAAACTCCATCAAACCCAACATGGATAAAATTAGGCATGTCCCTCATTGAGGAGGAACATGAAGTCTTTACAACTCTATTGAGAGAATTTGTAGATATCTTTGCATGGGCTTATTCTGACATGCCAGGTTTGGACCCCACCTTAGTTTTACATCACCTTGTGGTAAATATTAATGCCAAACTAGTTAATAATAATTTATGCAAGATGCATCCTTGCATTTCTATATTAATAAAGAAAGAGTTGGAAAAACTCTTAGAAGTGTGATGTATTCGATCCATTGACTACTTATAATGGATATCTAATGTTGTACCTATTAGAAAAAAGCCTAAAATAATTAGAATATATACTAATTTTTGAGACATAGACAAAGATTTCCATAAGGATGACTTTCTATTACCTAACATTGACATGATCATCAACTCCATGATGGGTTATGAGATGATTTCACTCATGGATGGCTTTTTAGGGTATAATCAAATTAGAATAACAGCAAAAGATCAACATAATATAACATTCACCACTCTATATGGAACATTCTATTATTAGGTAATGTTTTTTGGTCTTAAAAATACTAGACCTACATATCAAAGAGCTATGACCATCATATTCCATGATATGATGTATGATATTGTTGAAGACTACATCGACAACATACTAGGCAAATCAAAAACTGGGTTTAACCATCCAAAAGTTCTACATAAAATATTTGAAAGACTATGTAAGTACAAACTCTGATTGAATCCAAAGAAATGTGTATTTGGACTAACATCAAGTAAATTACCTGGCTTCATTATGTCTCACAAAGGCAATAAAGTCAATCTAGCTAAAGTCTAAGCTATAACAAAGATGCCACCACCAACTAATTTAAAGTATCTCCACAATTTTTAGGGCAAGATCTAATCAATATGATTCTTCATATCTCATTTAGCAAACAAGTGTCATCCATTTACACATCTTCTAAATAAGGGATTTGAATTCCACTGGATAATCACTGCTAAATATATTTTTAGTAGCTAAAAGATTACCTAGTATATTTTCCTATTTTATCACTCCCTATGCCATAAAAACCATTTTTGTTATACGTATCAGCTATAAAAAATTCCTTGGGGGAGCTTTTATCTCAACAAGATGATAATGGAAAATAACATGTAGTATACTACTCAAGCCATACATTGGTCACATACGAACAAAACTATACACCTATTGGAAAAGCCTATCTAGCCATGCTTTTCATAGATCAAAACTATGATACTAAATATTGAACAATAAGAATATGGTCATTTCAAAAGTATATATACTCAAGTATATACTATCTAAAACAACTTTACAAGGTAGAATGGCCAAGTGGATCATGCTTCTTAGTGATTTGACATAGAGTATGTTAATCAAAAAGTAATCAAAGGATAGATCCTTATAGATTAACTTGTTGAAGTACCCCTTATGGACATAGAGCCACTCACATTTCAATTTCCTAAGAATATATAATGACCATCATTGACATACCTCCTGAATAGTAGTAGTGGAAGCTATATTTTGATGGATCATTTACTACACATGGATCGAGAGCACACCTCTTATTTATGATTTTTCCTTGTACAAACAACATGGTTGAGTATGAAGCAATTGTTGTAGGACTTTGATAGGTGGTATAATATAACATATCTCATATCAAGGTTTATGGTGATTCTTAGTTAATCATCAGTCAAGTCACATACCATTTCCAAACCAAATATGACAAGTTGGTTCCTTACAAAGCTATGATTGACACTCTAAAATAACAAATTATAGATATCCAATTTGAGCATATACTAAGGGCTAGTCATAGAATTATAGATTCCATGTTTACTATTAGTTCTTTGATTTGATAAATAAACAAAGCTATAGAGTATAAGTTCTTCATTGAGAATTTGGTTGTACTGGCTCATAAACCTTCAATCATTATGATGATTTATGATATTATTGGTCCTAATTCTATTTGGTATTTAGACCTTTATAACTATCTTCATTACTATGTTATACCACCTAACCTACCCCAAAAATAAATCAAAGCCTTTATCCATCACTCCACTCATTATACTCTAATTGGATCAATCCTTTACCACTATAGTTTTGATGGAACTTTACTTCGTTGTTTAGTTTTGGTAGAATCTACACTAGCATTACAAGAAGTACATGAAAGAATATGTGGATCCCACTCTAGTAGGGAATTCTTATAAAAAAATCTCTTGCATATTGGTTATTATTGGCCCATAATGGACATAGATGTAGCTACATATGTAAAGAAGTATGACAAGTGTCAATGACATGCTAATTTGATTCATTCCCTAGTAAAGACTCTGAAACTAATGTTGACACCATGGCCATTTGCTACATGGGGACTCAACCTCATTGGCAAAATCAATCCTACATCTTTAGATGACCATAAATATATCCTTACTACCACCAAATATTTCATTAAGTGGGTCAAAGCTATACCCCTCACATGATTGAAAAGCAAATTTCCAAGTTCATTTTCAACCATCTCATCTATCACTACAATGTCCCTTCTGACATTATATATGATAATGGAGGATCATTCAAGAACAATGATGTCAACAATTTATGTGCTAAATACAACATCACACAACATTTCTCTATGGCATATTACCTTCAAAGTAATGGTTAGGCTAAGGCATCCAACAAAACAATTATTAACATTCTCAAAAAGATTGTCAACAATGTTGATCATGACTGACACCTTTAGATATTTCATTTCCTTTGGGCATACCATACCAATCACCATACCCTCATAAAAGCCACTCCATACTCACTTGTTTATGGTATTGAAGCCATACTTCCAATTGAGGTTGATTTTCCATCACTACACATATCTTTTAAGCATGCCCTAGATTATCATAACTATCAAGTAGCTCACCTAATAGAGATAGACCTACTTGATGAAAAATGCATAACTATGCTCAATAATCTTTAGGCATATCAGGACTAACTCAAAGGCCACTACAATAAGTGCATCAAGTATAGAATATTTTATCTTAGTGATCTTGTTTTCAAATAAAACCAAATGAATACCATAATCAAGAAGAAGCATAAAGGTAAATTTAAAACAAATTAGATAGGGCCTTTCATCATTACTATAGATTATGGATCGATAGCATACATGCTCACCACACTAAATGGAGATGAACTTCCTAAGTTGATGAACATTATTTACCTCAAGCAGTACTATGCTTGAGCACTATGGTGTATTGTTTATAAGGACCATTTTAATTGTGCCACTTTATCGTTATTCTTATTTTTATGAATATCATTATTATCATTCCTCTTAGCCTATCAATTATCCCTTTTACCATTCCATTCTATCAACCAAACATGTTTTGAATCCTATTTATCTAACCCATTTGACCTTGGTTTCACCATTAGTTGCACATTTTTAGCCCCAATGAATCTGATCAATTTTAGTGGTTTTGTAAGCATTCCATATAGAGGTAGTATTTTAGAGTAGTATGATATAAGTTTTGACAATTTTATCCTTCATTTTTTTCCCTTTCTTATCACTGGTCTTGCTACTAATTATAACCACCCATGATAAAATTAGTACCATTGATATATGCCATTATGTCTTAGTTATAACCACTTATGGGCAAACTAGGGGCAGCATTTGTTTATTGAGCCTTTACATACCAACTAACCATTCTCTATGACATACTATGCCTTTATCCCAACTATGCCTATTTTGTTTGAATTGACTACTACACTAGTCAGATTCCTCTACTATAGGGTAGAACTACAGTTACTTTAGGTCCTACTTTGGGACTATGTAGGTAGCACTTGATACTTGTTGAGGTCAGCTTAGTCACCCTAAGCCATGGTCTTGCCATTTTCAAACAACCTAAGCCATACTCTCATCATTTTATGAGTAACCTAATCCATGCTCTCACCATTTTGTGAGTAACCTAAGCCATTCTCTCATTATTTTACAAGAAACATAAGCCACAATCTCACCATTTTGTGAGCAACCTAACCCATTCTCTCACCATTTTCTAAGCAATCTAAGCCATGCTCTCACCATTTTGTAAGCAACCTAAGCCACACTCTCACTATTTTTCAAGCAACCTAGGTAATGCTCTCACCATTTTATGAGAAACCTAAGCCATGCTCTCACCATTTTGTGAGCTTGAACCATCTTAGTATATTATTGTTCTTGATTGAGTTGAGATACTCCAAAATTCCAAAAACATTTGTAAAACTATTTAGAAACAATCAAAAATATTGACCACTTCTTTGCCTTAAGGATTATGGAAACCCTTAATAATTTGCAAGAAAATCACTTGTCATGTAGTTTCTCCATATTTTTTAGTGTTTTCTCCCATGCACTTTCCATTTTTCAAGACCATTCCTATTCTTCTATCACATCCATTATTTTTATTAGTTATCATTTTCTTCTCATTTCCTAGAAGAACTACATTTGGCCTAAAGTTTTTATTAGATATTACATCCATGGAACTATGTAGGTAGAATCCACTTGCCTAGTGCATATGAAGATAGCTCTACCACCTTCTTCCTTTTCTTATATTCCCCCATTCTGTTAGTTTGTTAATTTGTTACCTATTTTCTAGGGGTAATGTTTGTATGGATTAAATTCGAATGGTTTGTTTATTATTTTTGTTTGTATGTCTATTTGTTTTCTTTTAGTAATATCACCTTGATTTAGTCTATGTGCATTCATTAGGTGATTATTCTCCCACACTTACACTTAAATCCATCCATATTCATACTTATGCATTAGCATCATGGTTTCTATCATTGATGAACTATTTTCTATTGAGTATTGGATTATAAGAGTTAGTCCTTTTACATATTTATAACAAGTCCTCATTATGTTATACCATGATGCCTACTGACACATGATACAAAAAACCTCATATTCAAGAAGTCTATTCATCAATGGTAACATCAACATCTCTTTGGTAGCTCAATTCAATCCCAGTCATATCCCAAATAGAATAATTAAACAATGAAAGAATTTAAATCTTTGTTAGTTCATATGAGTATCTCCCTACTAGCAGGTTGTTTCAATTCATCATTACCCTCTATGTTAAGTTACTATAATCATTAACCAATCAATCATGTTTTCCATAATTAGGGTCTAATGATTATAACTACTTATGGGTAAATCATTGCACACCATTCCACTTGCATTTCTCAATGATTATAACTACCTTTGGGAAAATCATTGTTTTGTCACCACTTTACTTTTTATTCTCATACAAGGGCATGTTGTTATCTTTTTTTTCTATCTTAACTAGGATAGATCCATCTTCTCAATGATTATAATCACTTTTGGGCAAATCATTGTGTTTTCATACCACATTGCCACTATCAGGGTATAATGCTTATAAGTGCCTTTAAGTAAACCATTATACACCATCCCACTTGCATTCTCAGTGATTTTAGACTACTTTTTCAAACTCATTATTTTCTCATCCCATCATTTTCCTTCCTTTGGTCCCCTCATCTCCATTCTTTCTTTTGAGGGACTGCTTGCTGACCTTTCTTTGTGGAAACTATTCCCTCGAGGGGGCATCATATACTTAGTTCATCATCATTGTAGTTGTAGGCATAGAATACCTTTTCATTCTTTGAGAAGATGTTACTTTTCCTATATATTTTAATACCTTCCCAAATAGGAGCAAACTTAGACACCTAAATGTAGCTATCGATAACCTCCAACTAGGGTTTTGACCAATTTTTACCAAAATGCACAATTTGGCCTAAAAACACTAAAACACATTAAATGAGTTGAAATTGACATATTCAATTGCTTATTTTGGCCATATAATCCCTAAATGGGGCAATTAAATTTATGAAGTAGCTAACTTTGATCAAATTATTTTGAGTCAAAATGCCAATTTTGTACTTGGGTACCCTAGATTGTTCTTTTTTGTCAAATCTCTTGCATGAGACTTGTGCTTTTGTTATTTTGTGTTGAAAACATCCTAAATGGGATAATGGATCCAATGTATCTAAAATTTTATCCTGACTCCAATCCAATCAAATTTTGGGCCAATAACAAGACATTTTGACCAATTTGATTAGTTTGTGCACAAAGAGCTAAGGTTTGCATCAAAGTGCCTAATTATGTTTAAGGTTAATTAAACCAAATTAGGGCCTTAATTTAAATTTATATGAAACTTGTTGAATAATCTTTATTTAAAATTTATTGTGAATAACTACATCATTAGGTGACATCATTTCTTAGGAAGACATCCCTAGGCCATAAATGCCATAAATATCAAGATTCATACCTCCCATGCCTCATTAGGACCCTCCATTCCTAGTTAATGACTTTATATCTCAAATATTGATGAGCCTATTTATTAATTTTAATTACATAATTGAATTAATATTTATCCACACATCTTAGTCTTGAGATGGATGGTTTAGGTTAATTTTGAGAATTTTAAAAATCTATAAATAGAGAGGCCATGAACATCATTTCTAAGCTATTTTGTTGTAAAGTTAGTATTCTCAAATATCTTCAAGAATATCTTTTAAGCTAAACTTATAATACATAAATAAATTTCAAAGGTCATTAAATTAGTATTATATTGTTAAAATATTGAGCCAAAGCCAAGCCAAAATCACACAAGGTGCTAAGGAGAGATGGAGGTAGCCACACTTCATTGATGTAGACTTCACGAGCACAAACTGACCAAGCCACTACAACAAGCATTTTTAAACATCCAAGGAAGGTCTTTCTTCATGTTTTAGTTTTGTTTTCCATTTTTTTTCATTAACTAAGCTTCTCTTTTAAGATAGGCTAAGGGTGTTAGTTTAGTGTGTTTTTAATTGATTTTGGTTTATTCACTAACATGATACTAATCTCCCCTATTGCAATCCCATGTTCACCCCTGAAACTATCAAAGTTTTGACAAATTCAAATTTTCTAATTAATTAATTAATTAATTAAACATTAACTAGCTAATAATTCACATCCAAATCACTTTTTTACCCTAAACTATTCTAAAATGCATTTGATCCTCCCATGCAAAAATGTTGATAACATTTCCCACAATTTGAAAAATTCATTTAAATTTTTATAAGTTGTGAAAACACACATTACATTTCTAAAAGTTGTGCAAATTATAATTTCTTTCTTCCACTTGGTGAAAATTTCAAAATCAATTTTGTATTTCATTTAACTTATAAAATTGTTTTTCAATCCCCGTGTAATTTGTAAAATTGTTTTGGGGTTTCATGTAAATTTTAAAATCTTTTTCATCTCCTATGTAATTTACAAATTTGTTTTGGGTTTTCAAGCAAGTTGTAAATTTGTTTTGAACTTCCATTTTCCATGCAATCCTAAATTATATTTTACCAAGCCATGTAAGTAAGCTTTCCACTTTCCTAACCATGTAATTTATAATTTTCTCTCTCCACTCCCATGAAACTATTGTGATTATTTCTCCAAGCCATTTAAATTATAGAATATAATGGTAACTTTTGTAGGCCTTGACAATGTCTTATCAAAATGCAATAAATAGGTGTCTAACCTGATCACTTCATCTTTGTCAACATACTCCCAACCTATGTTAAAATATGAGATATAGAACATAATTCAAACATCCATGCAAGCATAATAGAAAGCATTTTTTTCTGCAAGTGCACTAGTGGATATGTATGCTATGTTTATTAATACGAAGGTTGCATGTAATCTATTTGATAAAATGCTTGAAAGGGATGAGGTGCTATGGAGTGGCATGATCAATGCATATTACCATAATGGGTGTGTTGAAGAGGTTTTGGGCCTATTTTGTTTGATGAAAGGAGAAGGCATGAGGATGAATCTATTTTTTTTATCTAGTGTTCTTTGGGTGTGTTCAAATTTAGTAGCTCTAGAATAAGGTAAGAAGGTTCATGTCCATGTCATTTATGTTGGGTTAGAATCAAATGTTTTTAAGGGGAGTGTCTTTATAGACATGCATGCTAAATGTGGCAACATAGAGAATTCATGTTTGGTTTTTGATGATTTACCTAAACATAACCTAGTCCCATGGATTTCTATAATCATGGATTGTGCCTAGCATGGCCATGGCATGAATGCATTCAAATTTTTTGATCAAATGCAAGTTTTAGGCATGAATCCTGATTATGTTACCTTTATTGGTATTCTTTCTAATTTTGCAAGTGTCAGTTTAGTAGAAAGAGGCTATGCATATTTTAATTCTATGTATCAAGATCATGAAATCACACCAAAAATGGATCACTATACATACATGGTTGGCCTTCTTGTTCAGGTAGGGAAATTAATGGACATAGAGGCTATAATCAATAAAATTCCATTTTTTATAATATAGTTATATGGTAGGCCTTATTTGGTACATTCATAATCCATCACCATGTAGAGTTTAGAGTTCATGTGGAAAAACATATATTGAAGTTGGATCTAGAATATCATATATCATATGTGATGCTTTCTAATATATATGTTGTAGTGAGTCAATGGGAGAAAGTAGGAAAAGTAAGAAAACTTATCAAAGATTTGGGATATTAGCAAGGATGTGCTTGTGAAGATCTATGTTCTAAGTTATATTTAGGGGAAGCATGGTAGAATATTTTTAGGTTAGTATTTATTTACATTAATTATGTATCAAGAGGGAATCATCCATTCTCTCTATGGCAAGATGCCAAGTCACAAATGATTTAAAAAGGTACAAAGTTGACCCTATGAGTGGTCTAAATCTCCATTATTTAATACTATATTTGATCAAGGATATATTATTGGACAAATTTTAGTATAAGATAGTATGTCATCAAGGAAATTCAAGATATGTGTCAAACCCAAACCTCCCTTATTGAAGCAAGTGTTACTCACTTAGCTTACTCATGTATATGCAACCAAAACTAAAGGAGGTGAATAGAATAATTAGTTAGGGGTAATTACTCATACAATATAATTTATGGAATTAGGTTGACTTAGGGTTGTTTATGGGGTTTGAGATGTATTGATGTATGCATACATGGATAAGTCCCAGGCACCATATGTTGTACATGTTCTTCTACATTGTATCATCTATAAGTCTTTAACTCTCGTTAAGTATCTAAATCCCCCAGTGGGTTTTAGTTCCATTTGTGGGTGGTCAAGTGGTCTTTCTAGTTTAATTAAAAATCTATCCTTAAAACACCCTACATCATCATTGAGTCATCACAAGTCCATGAAAATAGAACAGGTATAACATTGTCCTAGTTAATGAACAATTAAATATCAAACATGTTAATCATATATAGAAACCCATATCAAGTTGAATACATGAAGATTATGTTAATTTTACTTAAGAATATAGAAACAAACATCATTTACATAAAATATATTAAAATTATGATGCAATGAAAATCAAAGCACTGTAGGTAATTACTTAAGTGCTACCATTTGAGGATATCAATTCCTCATGGTTCAGGGCCATTACACAATTGCCCACACATTCATTTTTAAGCTCATACACACTCAATTTATAAGAATGATTTCCATGATATAATAAAATGGTTGAATATAAAATCGTGATCAATTTCATCATCTAACAGATAATGATATGGTGGTAGCCATTCATTGAATCAATGTAAATGATTTTATATTGGAAAATAACCAATGCGATATAATTAATAATAGAAATCAATGCAACTAAAGTACATTGTAACCAAATGTATATTCCCATAACATAAATTATTCAAAAAACCATTGTTTTAAGTAAATGAAGCATATTTAGCCAAGTCAAATTTCACACTTTAACATTTCCATCCATACATATAATCAAAAAATTATTATGAATGATTGTCATTTAAGACATTAACCTCTCCTATACTCAGGGAATTCATTAATGAAGTAATTAAACTTCATACTATATCATTTTAGGTATGTTCCAACATGAAGGAGTAACATGTTTCTCCTATGTACAAGTATAGTTTATTCAAGCATACTATAGGTTTAACCATGAACTAATTTATAGTAACACATGAGCATCTAGTTTCCACATGAACTACATACACATACCAAAATCACACCATCAACAATGTATACTCAATAATAAAATTCTATCCAGGTTCCAATTGAGTGGAACCCAAATAAAATGTTCCTTTTCAAGGAAATCTTACAAATTAAATGTGAACATGCCATGCCATAATATCTTGTGTTTAATTCCAGCCAATAAGAATAGAAGACAATATGCATATTCAGCTCACAAGAGTGATATCCAACATGTAATCACTAAACCATATACATGTATATAGGCATCTATCAAAAGAGGATGCACCCCTCAATAATACTATTTCACGTTATACATAGTTAAGTGTTACTTTCTTCCTCTATAAGCTAACAATTTGTTCCAACATTTACATCAACTTATTCTCATAATAGGTAGCATTTAATATAAAATCAACTAAGATTTTACTTGTTTTAGAAATGTGATGAACTAAATTTTAAGAGATGAGAACCAATAAAAAATAATTGATTAATAAAAACATACATACATGTGTATGTGGTCCTAGAAGTCCCAAGTATGCAATGTAGAATTCTATTATGTTTTCCACATATGCATGACAACTAGCTCAACTAAACATGCTCATATATATCATATACAAGTTGAAACATCTAAAAGGTCTCTATATTCCATGCACAAGTTGGAAGCTAACTAATGAATATATCTAGGTACTCATGCTACACCAAGAGTAATTCCATTGTATATAAAAGAAAAAGAGCATATGTGTGTGTGTGTGTGTGTGTGTGTGTGTGTGTGTGTGTGTGTGTGTGTGTGTGTGTGTGTGTGTGTGTGTGTGTGTGTGTGTGTGTGTGTGTGTGTGTGTGTGTGTGTGTGTGTGCATGCGCACGCGCGCGCGTGTGTGTGTATATGTATGTATGTATATATATGTATGTATATGTATGTATGTATGTATGTATATGTATGTATATCTATATATACGTATATATGTATGTATGTATGTATGTATATATATATATATGTATGTGCGTGCGTGTGTGTGTATATACATATATACATACATACATACATATACACACACACACACACACACACACACACACACACACACACACACACACACACACACACATGTATGCATTTATGTATCCAAAATAATTATTTAGATAAATCTGCAAAGCTATCCATTCCAATAAAGTTTTTGACTTTATAACAATTCAAGACAACATACTCAAGTATGCTTAAAGCATCAAAATAAGTTATCTATTTGCCCAGGTAAATCTCTACTCAAGTTACCATGATAGTTCATATCATAAGAATATATATAAATTTTCCATAAGGCTTCATAAGGAATAAATTCCACACTAAAATGTGTTAAAAATAAATTACCATATATTCCATAATGATGATAATAAGGTAGTACACTAATATAACATTAGTAACGATAATCAACATACATACATACATACATACATACATACATACATACATATATATATATATATATATATACACATATATATACATATATATATATATACATACATACATATATATGTGTGTGTGTGTGTGTGTGTGTGTGTGTGTGTGTGTGTGTGTGTGTGTGTGTGTGTATGTGTAATATATATATATATATATATATATTACACATACACACACACACACACACACACACACACACACACACACACACACACACACACACACACACACACACACACACACACACACACACACACACACACACACACACACACATGTATGTATATGTATGTATGTATGTATGTATACATGTGTGTGTGTGTGTGTGTGTACATATGTATATATATGTATGTATGTATCCAAAAGAATTATTTAGATAAATCTATAAGGCTATCCATTCCAATAAATTTTTTGACTTTATAACAATTCAAGACAACATAATCAAGTATGCTTAAAGCATCAAAATAAGTTATCTATTTGCCTAGGTAAATCTCTACTCAAGTTACCATGATAGTTCATATCATAAGAATATATATAAATTTTCCATAAGTCTTCATAAGGAATAAATTCCACACTAAAGTGTGCTAAAAATCAATTACCATGTATTCCATAATGATGATAATAAGGTAGAACACTAATATAACATTAGTAATGATAATCAACTATCCTTCTAGGATAAAACCCAAGTATGTAATAAATTATTAAATTCAAAAATTAAAATTAAACCTCCACTTCTTACCACATAATCAACATTATAAACCTTTACTCCTTATTCTTGAAGGGTCCCTATCCAATTACAAGGTTCGTGTGCCAAAATACCAAGTGTAACCAAATCGATATCAAAATGAATTTAGATTTATAAATGCATCTACTAATCATGCTATATGTAAACATTGTAACATTTATGTTGAGAAATAAATAGAAAAACATATATAATAAAACATTACCAATTACATCACACTTGTCCATGAGATCATCTAGAAATAGAGAAATATAAAACTGAATCAGACAAACCCTCCTAACCAGCTTTATGATCCCAACCATTGATTGCCCTTACCACCCCAACCATCAGTTAGATGGTGGTATCGATAACCATATTTGAGAAGGGAGTTTTGATTAAGTCATATTTTAGACCATTTGACATTATAACATAGTAACATAACACAAATGAATGATAAATAAATACCATTTTGAGGTGAGACAAAAATAACCAACCTAGTGTTGATATAAATTGGAAGTGGAGATAATCAACTACAGGCTACTCGAAGGATATAGTGATGGATTTAACAACTAAACCCATTTCTATAACTTCCATAAAAACCAACTTGGAACCCCTCCAAGTTTACAATCAACCTATATTATCCCAACTACAAATTTATAACCTAGTTATACAAGCATACAAACTAGCACTTAGTTATTTAGTCCTAGTCTGGGAATGGTGACCCTAAAAAGATACACTTCACATAGTCATAAAATAGAATAGAGAGTATAAAATATATCTCAACAGTTATACAGAACTAAACTATAGTTCCATAATAAAACCAAATAAACATATAACCATTTAACCTATTCATTTGACTCAGACATGCCAAATTCTCAAAGAAATAGTTATTGATTCCAACAATCATTTAAAACACTAATCAATTAAAAATACAAAATCAATCCAAAAATTCAAAATAGTCAACATATAAACCCAATCAACACAATAATCATAATCTCCATTGATACCAATTATTTCCATAGTTTACAACAATGATTCTAAGAAGCATTCAAAATAATAAATTGATTTTAAGCCAATAATCAATATAGGATATTTAGGAGATCATCATGAGGTATCATAACCTCATATGATCATTGAATATTAAAAAATGGGTCAAAATGAGTTAATGAAAAAATAGACCTTTCAAATGGTTTTAATTAAAAATAAATAAATAACTTCATAATAAAATGATGATTCTAGCATGGTTCACCCTTATTCCCATAGTTTATCCACACATAAATCACATAGAAGTCCTTAATAAATCCGTAGCAGACTCAAGATTTTTAAATAACACATCAAATTTTCACTCAAAAGCACCTTGATATATTTGTAAAAAAGTTTAACTTATTTAAGGGAAGCACAAATAGTGAGTTTGTTAAATAGGGAGGAACTGGTTTAACACTTCATCTATGCACCAACTAGTTCAACATTAAATAAAATATAAAGGTATTCTTCCCAAAACACAACACATCCATATGGCCAAATCATGCCATTCCATACACTTATACAACTAGTTCAAAATAAAATCCTAGGTAGAAATAATACCATCCCAAGACCATTATTCATAAACAAACTTAGCTCTTTTAAACTTTAAAGACCCAAATTAATTTTTAATTCACTTTTGAAAAATATAATAACAATCCAAAAATCTACCTTAAGGATTCAAAAACCCATATTGATTTAATTTAATTCTACAAATTATAAGGACAATGAACAATTTGACTTAACTGTTTAATAAAAACCCAAGTCACTTTTCTAGATTTAATTTAGGAATCAACTTCTTTAGGTATGCAACTAATAAGAACAAGGTACAATGACCCGTAAGGATAAACCCAAATTGCATAAACTGGATAAAGAACACAACAACCTGAAATATTTGGAATTAAGGTGTAGGGTCTATATAAACCAATGCCATCATTTAATAGCAACAAAAATAAGCAAATACAACCCATCTAAATTCCCATGGCATTCCATAGAAAGAAAAGGTTTGAATATTCACATAAACACAATCAAATAAATATAGTAGTAGGTTAAATATTGTGAGATCATGGAATTTTAATAATAAAATGGAAAAATACAACCAAATAATGCATTCACCAAACCCACAATATAACCAAAACAACATGTATGAAAATGGATTGCATATTCAGACCCCTTTTTATAAGTTTATATACAAAAATGATAATGTCAAAAACTTATTATTCATTCCAAGGAAGGATAACCAAACTTTAAATCAAAATGACTCACCTAACTCGATGGATAAGAGAGAGAAAAAATCATATAATGCTAGCAAGGTTAATAACCAAGTTAGTGAATACCTCCCATTTTTTAATAATGGAAATTGACCATGTGACCAGAATCTAACACCCATGTTTTGAAAGCCCAAAGCTAAAAACTCATTGTGTATTTTTCCCTCTCTCTCTCTATTCTTCTCTCCACTCTTTACATCCAACTCTACCCCCCATATGACTTCTTTCCTCCCCCATCCAACTCCCCATTTAATTTTTAATTTCATGTATAGAGAAACAAACCTCCATAAATCATCGACTAATTCCCCATGTAAAAATCATAAAGGCAACGGTCATTAGTGACCTCCAAAAAAGCTCAAGCCAAAATGAATTAAAATAATAAAAATTAAAATAATAAAAATAGATATTATTTAAAATTCTATTCAAATGTTTAAATGTCACCAAGGTCTAATTAACCAAGACATGACAACCACCAAATGACCAAGGCGATAATCCATGTGGGAGGGTGTGTCATGGGGTAAGGTCTAGGTAAGTATCTAGGGTTTCCAAGTTTGGCAAGGGTGAGTCTAATGAATTCAAGGTGGTGAGGAGTCCTTGTAGGAGAGAGAAAATAAGAATTTTGAGTGGATGATTTCAACACCAAGTAAACATGCAAAAAATGACCAAAAAAGTTATAGGATACCAAAACCAAAAGTGATGAGTAAGAAATAACATGTGATAACACAAATGATCAATGAAACTATCCATTGGCATGATACTAACCAATAGTATAAGGATACCTATTAGAACTCAACCAAATTCTTATAATTACTCTACTACCCCAAATTCCAATGCCAACATCTAACCTAGATCATAGTTAGCACCTATAACCACCAAGTGTATACATCAGCAATATCTAATTGAAATTTGATAAATAATAAGGAAATATAATAAAATATTAATTACATCAAGTAATCCATACATCATCAAGTGAAAAATTTAAAATATGATATATATACACACACATGCATCAACCTACAGTCAAGTATCATAGTATTAGAATCCAATAACATAGTCTAACTAGGTAAAGGAGTGTAGAAATCAACTATACATATTATATATCAATGTTTACATAGTTAGATAAAGTATAACATGGGTGGGTTGTAACATCCTCCCCCTCTTAGAGAGGATCCATCTCAGTGACTATATAAACAATTGAGGACCTGACTGTCCATGGGGATTTAATCACTACTCAACCATCAGTGGATGATCTTTTAGCAAGGATGTCTACCCTCAATATTTTTCCAAAATATGATAAGTAACATTAAGTCTTTTGTATACTTTCCCAACTTAATCATAATATTTAATAGTAAAACCATCAACTTACATTACATTAAATCAAGAGGATGTATTACACCATCCAAAAAAGAGGCATTTGACATTCCCATCATAAACATAAATACCTCAAAGTATTTCCTTTATCCAAGCCATAATAAATGTCTTATCAGTTCACATGTCATTTTACAACATTAGAAGAATAAAAGGGAACCACATAAGTCATTATAGCATTAGATGCTCATACCCATACCTCAACTTGGGGTAAAATTCCATGTTTATGATTCATATATCATTCATTAACAGCCAAATCATATATTTTTAGCCTTGGTAAAAGTTCTAATATCCTTAAATTTATTCTTATTTAGCATATACCAATGGTATACCACCATTTTAACTTAGTTCTATATTTATTATTAAAATTTAACTACATGTATAGGCATAACTTACTAAGTTTTTAAGGCAAAACAACATTACCTACCATGGAAATGAAATTTCCACACCTTAATAAATTCCAAAAAAAATCTTTCATTACCTTCCAATCACACCTTTTTCATCTGAAGATTTAACATTCTAGACTATCTAGATTGAAAAGTTAGATAGAGAACCAGTTCCCAATTAGATATCCCTCTCATTAAGAGGACTCATTACCATATAAAATTACAACTTTCATTACAATAGTTATAATTACATAATCCAATTAGGAGTTTGAATATATTTCTGAATTTGAAATAGTGTCTTTAAAAACACACATTATGCCTTATGCATAATTTAATCAACATTAATCATGGAATGCTACCATAGGATAGTAACTCATTTTGAATGGTTACTTCCAAACCAATAATTATTATTCATGGGATAGTGTAGCATCCCACACTATCCACATAGAACAACCAAAGAAGCCTTCCCAGGCCTTTACATGCAATCCAAAGGCTTAACACATGTTCTACAACCAGCTTAGTGAGCTAAAAAATGTTTAAAGGATTAATAATTCAACCATCTTACTGCACTTACTTCATGGCATAAAATAGAAAAAAAAGGTACCCAAGATTCCAAAATCTATCTGGTCAAAACTTAAGATATTCATTCCAAGCATAAAACCAACATACATTAGAGTCATGCATGAAATAATTTAGAAAATATATTCATTCTAGAATATATATATATATATATATATATATATATATATATATATATATATATAAAGTATAACAAAGTATACCTCATCCATGCATGTGAGCTCAACAATGGTTAAAGGAATAATAATTCCACCATCTTACTGCACTTACTTCATGGCATAAAATAGAAAAAAAAAGGTGCCCAAGATTCCAAAATCTATCTGATCAGGACTTAAGACATTCATTCCAAGCATAAAACCAACATACATTAGAGTCATGCATGAAATAATTTAGAAAATATATTCATTCTAGAATATATATATAAAGTATAACAAAGTATACCTCATCCATGCAAGGAGGTACTTGATGGAATACATGCATGTGCATGTAAATATGTTATGGATGAGGTATATTTTGCTATACTTTATATATATATATATATATATATATATATATTATAACAAAGTATACCTCACCCATAACATATTTACATGCACATGCATGTATTCCATCAAGTACCTCCTTGATAATTTATAGAATCATCAAAAATGGAGGACCAATTGGTGCTTCACAAGGTTATATATTAAAATTCCACACAAGTTGTCTAAAAAGAACCTCTGAGAGGTAGCTAAAGGTAACACTTAACCATAAGGTAACCATTATTCATGAGGGTCCCATGGCCAATATGTGGCTCTCATGGTATACATTTTGAATGAATCAGATGACTACCTCATGCAAAGAAGAGAAGTGGGTTTTTATCCTATGAGAGACTCCACTTCCTAGCTCGTACCTAGTCTAAACCATTATAGAAATAATGTTTCTTTACCCTCAAACTCATACTTACATTGATGCTCATAGCTAAATAAATGATGTAGGGTTAAAAAATACATCATGACACTATACCTTGGTAGATTAAACAAGAGATTCATCTTTCAAAAAGGGAGTTAAAACACACAAGTTCTTAGAGTCACAATCTATAGTTTAAAAACACAAGATCACATATGTAACATAACTAGAATACCTGGAAAGCTAGCTAGATAACATAAAAAATTCACATGTTTCATGTGGTTAGTCACTTTCACACATTGCAAGACTTATACAATAAACATATAACGAAGTACATGAATGAAGGATCTATATAATATAAGTACACATTAAGGTATAGGTAACTATGCCAAGATATTTTCCACATTACAATAGTCAAACACATAATTTTTTGAAGCATAAGGGTTCATGACTTCTATTGATCCACCTAATATTTAGATGTTATGCAAAATACATCAGATACCCACCAAATGATATCAAATGATCAGTAACATGTATCTTTAGATTACAAACACCTTTTCTCTAGGAGGGTTATGTTACAACAAGGCCTATCTATCCCATGAGTTTATAAAATTTTACCAATAATGTTTGTGTGTCATGGATAGATGGATCATGCTACTCGATAATTTTAAGAGATCCCTAAAAATCTTAACTTGCTCAAGTAAGTCAATCACATTCACCCACTAGGCCCTCTAGACTTAAGCCACACCCTTGGAACTCCCAAAATATCATACATTAGCCTCATCGAATGACTTACTTATTAAAACCATTCAATGGACATCAAGGCATTGTCTTAAGATTCCAACAACAATCTTATATTGTAATTCAATTGGTTAACTTAATCTAACATGTCAAACTTTGAATGGTGATGCTTATTTTAATGTATCATCAATTTGGGAGAGGGTGAGCTTACATAAGTCTCAAGGAGAATACAATATCACCATAATGGGAATTACAATCTCCCACAATTAGTGAGTTTAGTCAAAACATGAAATAAACATCCACATGTATGGAAGACATATCCAATGTCATAATAGACATCATCATGGGTGATAAGATATAACCAAGTCTAAATAAGCATCCCCATGGATGCACAGCTCAAGTAGGATCAATTAAACATTCACATGGAAACAAGCATATCTGTGATTAAAATAAACATCATAGAAGTAAAATAGATCTATGATTGAAATAAACATGCCAAAACTAGTTAACTTCATCCCTTTTTAGAGATACAAAACCACTTGCTTCACCAATTTAACTCAAAAGAGGCCAACAAGATCAAGCCTAACTTAAATAAAATTCATAAGTTTTCAACACCATATAAACTTACCTAATTCTAGTATGTATAACAACTATAATTCAGTCAATCAACCAATGTCTTAAATTAAAAAAACCTTCTTGGTTTGCTTAAAAGTCCATTACCTTGGATGAGCCAATGCCTCCTAGGAATTGCCATCATAATAAAATTTGTGTATCCCTACTCCCATTCATGTATAGTGACACCTAGGCCAAGCCATAATATATGGCCATTTACTATAGTTGTTCAACAATGTCATTACATAAAACTTATGCATAACAACCTTGTTATAATCAAAAAAAGAGGTAGGATAACCTTGTTGTCTATAAGTAACTCACCCCACAGAGATGGTTTCACTCCACTAAAACCATCCACCTTGTAGTGACATATTAAATTTGAAAGATGCAAAATTTGAGTTCTTTTAAACAAAATAAATACATGATGTTCATCTCTTTATGTAGGAATTTTTAGTAACTTTTATCCAAATAACGAACACTGATTAACACATCCATACAAGTTCATAGGTTATCAACAACTCAAGGCAATCATTTTTTGAGTGGAGAGCTCAAGTTTTGTTTATTTACCCAAATAATTCATCCCCTTTTGCACCCTATTAATCCCTCCAAATTTAGGTTAAACCCTCAGTCTTCCATGGGTCATAATATTGTAAGCATCTAGGGAAGGCTCACCCATACAAGTCGACCTTAGATATTGAATATTATTACCATGATTCTAAGAGTGAATACTATATCACATAACTCCCATTAACTTGAACATACAACTCAATGGTTGATAGGTGATATTTTACCTAATCTAACCATATTTTGGAAGGATTAACCCCAACCAAGGCTAGGAGCGATAACTACTCACATGGAAGAAATTCATATTCCTTGGAACCATTTATTTTGAGAGATGCAAAGAATATACTAGTAATTAGTATTCAACACAACACCTTAACATTTAGCCCAAAAGGAAAAGTGCCTTGTCAAATACTTCTCAACTCTGCCTAATTGTGATAATTCATTAGTCACTAAGTAATAACTTTACAAGTCCTAAAGTTCCCTAGAGCAGAAACATTTCTCTAATACTAAATGAAATAACTCAATTTTTTTTGGGAATTACATATCAAAGTATGCTTTTATATGCATGTTGGACCCAAACCTCACTTGTTAAAGTAAGTGGTACTCACTTATCATATTCACGTATGTGAAAAAAGAACCAAAGGAGGTGAACAAAATACTTAGTTAGGGGTAATTAATCATTAAAGATGTTGTGGGGAAGTAGGTTTCCTTAGAGGTATTCATAGGGTTTGAGGCATATCAATGTACGTATACATAGATAGGTCCTGAGTGCTATATATGGAACTCATTATTCCACATAAGATCATCTATAGGTATTTAACCTTCCCTAAGTATCTAAATCCCCCAGTGGGTTTTAGTTCCATTCATAGGTGGTCAAGTGGTCCCTTTAGGATAATTGAAACACCTATCCTTAAAACACCCTACATCATCATTGGGTCACAACAAGTCCATGAAAAGAGAACAAGTATTGCATTGTCCTAGTTAATGAATAGGTAAATATCAAACATGTTAATCATATATAGAAACCCATAACAAGTTGAACATAGGAAAATTATGTTAAGTTCCCTTAAGCATACAAAAATAAACATTATTTTCATAAAAGAGATTACAATCATGATAGAATGAAAATCAATTAAACATAGGTAATTATTCAAGTGCTACTAGCTGAGGTTATCAATTCCTCATAGCCTAGGGTCATTGCATGATTTCCCACACATCCCTTTTTAAGTTTACACACACTCAATTTATAATCATGATTGACAAGATCTAATAAAATGGTCAAAGATATAATTGTGATCAATTTCATCATATAATAGATAATGATATGGTTTCATCCATTCATTAAATCAATGTAAATGATTATATATTTGCAAATAGCCAATGCGATATAATTAATAAGAGAAATAAATTCAACTAAAGTACATTACAACCAAATGTATATTCCCATAACATAAATTATTCTAACAACCTTTGTTTTAAGTAAAGGAAGAATATTTAGCCAAGTCAACTTTTGCAGTTTAGCATTTCCAGCCATACATATAATCAAAAATTTATTATGAATGATTATTATTATTTAAGACATTAACATCTCTTATACTCAGGGAATTCATTAATGGAGTAATTTAGTGTCATACAGTATCATTTTAGGTATGTTCCAACATGAATTCGTAACATGTTTCTCCTATGTAAATGTATAATTTATTCAAGCATAATACATTTTTTAACATAAACCCATTTATAGTAACACATAAGCATCTAGTTTCCACATGCACTAAATACACATACCAAACTTGCACCATCAATAGTGTCTACTTAACAATAAAATTCCAGCCAAATTTTAATTGAGTGAAACCCAAATAAAATGTTCCATTTAAGGAACTCTTACAAATTAAATGTGAAGATGGCATGACACAATGTCTTGTGTTCAATTCTATCCAACAAGAGTAGAAGATAATATGCATATTCATCACACAAGAGTGATATCCAACATGTAAGCACTCAACCATTTACATATATATAATCATCTATCAAAATATGATACTCCCATGAACAATATTATTTCACACTACAAATAGTTAAGGCTTACTTTCTTCCTCCATAAGCTAATAATTTGTTCCAACATTTAAATCAACTTACTCTCATAATAGGCAGCCTTTCATATAAAATCAACTTAGAATTTTACTTGTTTTAGTAATGTGATTAACTAAAATTTAAGAGATGAGAACCAATATATTGGGGTATTTATTATTACTATATCTTTGACACTAGAGTCTATCCAAATGATCTAGCTCATTGGCCCTTTCATGCAAAACCGTGGTCTTGCACGCTCACTTAAAGCACATAGATGGAGACTAGTTCCCATATATTTTGTTTCTTAGATTTATTTCCTTAGTCATATTATTTTATATATTTAAATATATCCTACATAAAATCATAAATAAACTACTTTTATTCTAGTATTACCAAATTTGGCCACCATGATTACATAGACTACTATTATAATGGGTTAATGTTATTACTTTTAAAAGGAAGAAGATAGGTTAAGTTCCATACTAGGCTATAATTATTTATCTCAACTCAACCCAACACATTTATAAATCATAAACACCAAAAAATGATATAATGTTTGTAACTCATATATTAAGTGTAAGCATCCAAAATCAACAACAACCCATCATCCTAGTGCTTTACAATAGAAGTATTTATACTTTTTAATCCTTGACCAAGTGTTTACATTCATAAATGAAAGGAGTATTTATGCAATGAACTCTAAAAAAGCTAATATTCATGGTTTTCATCCAACCAATTCCTCCAAAATACATAGTCTTTTGTGCTCCTTATATACTCACTCTATGATATATCCTTCTTGTCATGTGTTCATTTTATCACAGTTAGTGCAAAGCTTTTGATGAATTTGGTCTAGATGACCCATATGAATTGATCTTAACTATTCCCACTACCCATGTTCTCCCCAAGTATTTTTCTTCCATTTCAAGTCCTATTTTCTCAAGTTCCTCATGACTAATTATTCTTTTACTGGATCCTCTTCTACTAGTGCTTCTACACCTTTGCATTATTACACCTTGTAGGTTGCCACCTACCAAATTATATGCCATAGTCTTTCCACACTGCGGTCCTTCTATGCCATGATGGTCCAATGACAAAATTGGCAATACTTAGCCAAAATTTATAGGGCCAATATCACCCCACACTACATTTTTAGTCTATCCTAGACTAAGTCACACTAGCAACCTCTATCAAAAACTTAGGTCGCATCTTCTCGATCTCCTTCCAGATCATGTCCCAATATGATAATGTCTCAATAAACTTGGTAGTTATTTATTTTATATCCCCTTCAATCTCTTCATCTCTTTATACTGGCTATAGGTCTCATTGGTCTTCTTGACTAGTTCATCCAAGGATGCAATGGCATCCTTTTAGACATATTCAAGTGGGGAGACCTCTTTGACAACCTATACTTGGAGGGTTGTAAAACTTACATTTAGATATTGACAATGTGTGTTGATTGTGTCCTCCATCATATTCACATCCCTTAATTGATGTGCTTGTGTGGCATTTCATTAAGAGTACAATATCATCCATATATTGCCTTCACGCTTCTTCAGCTTAGAGCTGAGGTTTTGAGATCTTATAAGGGTGTGTCAGTTGCTCAAAAATTCTATCTAAAATAGGGATTACTTCCCCAATCCTCTCTAGGGTATTCTTACAACTTTTATTGCCATGGTGAATTACTCTACTAGCTTTAGTCCTTTATCTCTTAGCATGGGTTGCTCATTTCATCACATTAGCAAGAGGTTAACTAAGGTCTCTAACTTGCCTATGGCATTCCCATTAAGAGGTACATCATCTACCAATGTTGTCTCTTGTTTTAAAATTATTTTTTAGAGGTTTAATTTTCTCATTTTTGCCTATGTGGCCTCTTTGACTTACTAATTTAGAATAGTCACTTCCTTGATGAGCACCTATTTGGTGATGACTTATTTATTTTACATACCCATTATTTGGGCATGTTTCTTATCGGTAGTGTGTGCATTAAAATCAGACTAAATGTTCTAGCACATGACCTTCATGGCTAGCTTCAAAAATGTTATGCTTGGTATAAGAGGGGGATGTTTTATGGATCCACCCATAGTGTCTTAGGTAGTGTAGGAGAATCAGGTCCCGAAGAGAGGTTGTCTTGGGGGAGCTCAAACCCCTACTCCTCATTATATATGTATAGAAGAAATGACACATACTTCCTCATCTCCAAGACTGTATCCCAAGGAATGAAGTGTAGCCATAAAAATAACATCCTATTAGGGATGAAAAATTGATAATGTTTACATGAATCAATAGAGGCATCATCACCAGGGTCTTCTACAAACTTGATTAGTTCCTTCCCTTTAATAGGGTCACACTCTAAGGTGGCCTCTTTATCAATATCCATGGAAGTGCTACCAATGGCACTTTGTCTCCTTTCTTATTCCTCACCATCATCCTCTTCACCATATAATTTCTCTGCATCAATCAATAAGTCATCATAGGTGGTATCATCCTCCCATATTAGGGAGGGAGTCTTTTTGGATTTATAATCTATGTTATTTACCTTTATTTCAAGTATTTCCTATTGAGACACTTTCTATATAGTATGCTACTATGAAACTCCTAAAGTAGATGGTTTGGGGGGAGATGGATATGGATATGATTTAAAGGGTGAGGGTGGAGTCAAAGGAATGTGCAAAAGAGAAGGTGGAGGTGAATGGACTTGTAGAGGTGGTGACTTAGGGGGAGATGATCAAGGAGGTGAAGGGCACGGTGGAGAAGGGAGAGGTAGAAAATGGGAAGGTGGATATGGGTGCCAAGGAGATGGGCATGGAGGATAACATTGAGGTAGAGATGGTTGGGGAGATATGGGTCATAGTTGAGGAGCTTGGGTAGTCTTCTACCACTTAGGTGGTGCCTATTGGCCACTTACCTTGCCCTCATGCTCAGCCCTCTTTTTCTTTTTCAATGGTGGTACTAATGGATGATTCTCCTTAGGGTCTCCACTATTTAGATCCTTTAGGGGTATAATCATTTATAATAATTTGTGTGCTTTTTGTCCCACCATTATCTATTTGACCATGATGTCTATCAAGTCCATATCATTCCTCTCTTGGTAGACCTTCTTACCTATATATACAAACATTTTTTTGGAGAGTGTGAATTTTTGAGTCTATCTTCTCATCCTTTATGGTAATGGGTTGTGCATCATGGATCTAGTTCATGATGTCCACTAAGCATCATGCTAAGAAGACATATGATAACTTCAACTATGTAAAAATCTCTCCAAAGGGTATCATCCTTATACACATAAGGGAGAAGTGTTGCTTCACTACAAATTGGGATTTCTCAACAAATAAAGGGGGAAAATCCTTCAATATGCACCACTCATTCTTGAGTGTCTCCTTTATGTTATCAAACTAGTACATCATATTTATTTTGTAGGAGGGGGTGATGTGTTGAGGGCATGTGAAAACATTATAGTGCTCAATAGGGGGCTTGTGTATTAGTGGGTATGTCCATTTTAGTGCTCCCAAGTTGTAATCCAATACATTGATCTCATCAAACACCATTAAGAGAAGAAATACCCCCATGAAAACCTATGTTTTGGGATTAGATCAGTCTTATCTACATCTTCAACAATCTTCCAACTAAAATACATGGCCTAATTATACTATAAGCCTTGGGTGACCT
This sequence comes from Torreya grandis, assembly GCA_037957365.1. NCBI lineage: Eukaryota > Viridiplantae > Streptophyta > Pinopsida > Cupressales > Taxaceae > Torreya > Torreya grandis. The sequence goes on from JARHVA010001129.1 coordinate 1,609,815, forward strand.
AGTGGGCTATGTATAGGTGTGCCATGTCAACTTCATTCTACCAATTAGTCCCATCAATATTGGTCATAATTATCTATGTTATAACCTAGATGGTGGGATCCTATGGGTTATTTATGTTCATAGTGTGGGCTTACTTCTAGTACATGATCATTGTAGTGGTGTTTTGGACCTCTTTGGTGTTTACTAGGTCATCAGCCACATCCAACCCTGAGCACTGTAACCTCATGACCTTGCTTATCTTTTTAGGTGTGATCTTCATACTATACACAAAAAATTAGATATAGTATTCATGTATTCATGAGAGAAGGAACTAAACTACCTCTGTGGGTTTTCTAAAGTGTGGAAAATTAAGGAATATGATTAACCTTGTAGTGTCCAGTTGGTTGAAGATCTTAAGATCAAACACCACTTGGTTTTTGGTGTTCTAGTGCTTGACCTAATAGCAATTTTGAAGTTAAACCTCATTTCCAAGTTGATAATGGTTGTAATCAAATATTTTACAAGTGGAGACTCTAGAGACCCAATTATCCATGCACAACACTAATTTTAGGTATTGTATTTCCTCAATTAGTAGAGGCAAGGGTGGGGATGACTGCACCTTCTTTGCTTTTTGTGTCATGTTTGCTTCCTCTTCCTCCATGCATTGAACTTGTTCTATTAGAGTATCTTCCCTAATAATAATCATATCTCCTCCATGTACCTCCTCTTCCTTTGATATCATAGGTAACAATTTACTTCTCAAGGCCTTTTTCTTAGGCCACATCACCCTCTATGGATCCTAAAGGTTAATGTGAAATAGTCCAACATTTCTAAATGAATATGTGGTTGTCGATAATGACTTCAAATTTTCAAGATTGAATACCCTCTAATGGAGGACTTCTACAACTTGTAACCTGTAGGCTCTTTTCTATCATGGCCATGTTCCAAAGTTCCACCTATGTTTTTCTTGGTGAGAAGTGATGCTTTCCTTGATACATGTATTAACTCATGACTACTTTGCATTATAGATTTGGTATTCACTTATTTAGCTCAAGTATTTTCTTATTCTTGTCTCTTTGTCTCTATTAATCTTAATTAAATGCAAAGGTAAAGAGTTAAAAGAGTTTAACTTACCTATTTATAGGTTCAAGGGGGTTCACCATCATTAATACTTTCCCTCCACCCATCACTTCATGTCATTGCAAATCTTTAATGACTATCATGATTTGATCATCACTTTTAGAAATTAATGCATTTAATAGTATTATTACATCATACCATTATCACATTCTTCATCATAACTTTTTTTCTTCTGAATTAATGGCATGTCCCATCTCATGCCTTCCTTTGAAGTGGATGACAGGTGTGTCTTATGATGTCTTTGTTATGTAAGATAAATTTAATTAAAAACACAAAATAAAGGAAATAACACCCTATCCTTAGGCTTCATAGTTTGTATTCCTTAAATGACTTGTGTGCCTTTAATACTTTACATGCCTAGGTTCTTTATGCACCCTAATAACCTTGCATACCTAGCTATCATGTATGGCTAGGTACCTTACACGTGTATATAATTCATGCACCTATGAATCTTTAAGATATCTTACCCTAAAATTAAACAAGTTTTGGTCCTCCATGAAAAGACAAATAATAGTTTTAAATAAAGTTACATAAAGAAACATTACATGCAATAAAGGCAACACTTTTATTGAGAAATATGAGATCCTAAACTAATGGCATAAGCCTTATTGATTAAAATATTTCAAATATTTAGAAGTTAAATATGACTAGAGTTGGTTTCCATTATAATGCCTAGGAAGGAAATAATTTTCCAACATTTGTAACCAACATGCATCGGTAGGTTGAATGTTATGAATAATGAAAGGACCATCACAGTGAATCCAAAGTTTTCTAGGATAGCATGCAAACTTAGAGTTATATAAAAATAATTTCATGCTCGAGTAAAGGTTGTGTGATTTCTATAGATGTCATGTCATGCCTTCTATTTGTAATTTTCCACACCTTGATTCCAATGAGTGAGGAAATGGACTTCTTCAAGTTGTAACAAAGCATCCAGGCATGATTTCAAGGATGAATCCTCATCTAATTATCCTACACACACTATACAAAGAGATGGTACTAAAAACTCAACTAGAATGACTACTTCTATACTGTATAACAAATCAAATGGGGTGCTTCTATTTAGGCATTTATAAGTCATTTAGTATGCCCATAGGACTATAGATACCCTATCATCTTGATCCATTCAGATAATATTATAAATCTTGATCAAAGTGGTGCCTAAGATGTTGTTGAAGGCCTCAACAGTGCCATTGGATTGAGGATGGTATAGTGTCATTTTATGGTGTGAAATCATGAACTAATTCAATAAGACATGAATTATTTCATTCAAGAAATGGGTTCCATGATCACTAGTAAAACCTAATGAGCATCCAAACCGAGTTATAATATTTTACCAAATAAACTACCCAATAGTGACAATAGTAAAATACTTTGTTGGTGTAGCTTCAACCCAATATGTGAGGTAGTTATTTATTGTGATGATGTACTAAGAACTTATTCTTCATCCAGCTAAAGTGATGGGGCCAACAAAATCAATGGCACATTTCTCAAATAGTTATTGAGAAGGAATTGGTTGTAGAGGAATGGTATCTTTTTGGTTAGCTTTTCCTACATGATGACATGTGTCACACTATCTAAAATATGATTTAGCATCTTGAAAGAGATTAAGACACCATAATCCAACTAGTAGAACCTTATATTTAGTAGCCTTTCTAACATAGTGTCCTCTAGTAATACCTTCATAAAACTATATAAACACTTAAAGATGTTCATGTTGCATAACATAGAATATAATAATTTTTTCATAGCCAAGTTTGTAGAGATCCCCTCTTATGAGTTAAAATAGTATAGCATGGACTATGAGTTTCTTATTGGCCTAAGGAGTGAAATAACTAGGTGCTGAAATAGCGGTAAAAAAATTAGTAATATCATCAAGCTCTTTAGGTACATAGGTGACATGGAAGAGTTGAACATTAGGTAAATCATCTTTAATGGTGTGTAGAGGTTATTTTGACTCAATCAGAGATAAATGGTTAGGTCCATGATTAGCTTTCCAAGGTTTCACCATAACAAAAAATTATAACTCTTAGAACATCACTATCTAGTGATAGATCCATCCATATAGTATGGGTTTATTGACTAGGTACTTCAGAGCCTCATGATTTGTATAGAAAAAAAAGAGTGGCCAATAAGTACTTTTAAAAATTCTATAGATCATAAACCATTTAAAATGCTTCACACTCTATAGTGGTGTAATTCCTTTTAGCTGGAATGAACTTTCTAATGGAAAAGTAGATTGGATGATCTAGATGACCTTAACCTAGTTGTGTAATGATTGTACTAATAGCCATTCAAGATGCATCAACATGGACATGGAATGGTTTTTTCCATTCAAGAAACTAGAGGATAGGATCAGTGACCAGTTTGTATTTTAGTGTTTTAAAATCTTCTTGAAATGAGCAAGTCCATATGAAATATTCATTATGATTTAGAAGTTCCTCTAGGGGTGAAATAATCTTTGCATAGGTGTTGATGAAATTTCTATAATGATCAGTATGGCCCAAAAATACATGGAATTTACACTGAGTCTTAGGCATTAGAAGGAAAATAATAATAAACACCTTTGTTGAGTCTACCAAAAATCCTTCTTTACAAATAATATGTCTTAGGAGCACATTGAAGGGTGTAGTAAATATAAATTATTTTAAGTTTAATGATGTTTGTAAAACCTGACCACACTCAAGCATAAGCCTCAAGTTAGAACAATGGTCCTTGACCAGGACATAAACTATCCAATCATCCAAGTAGACTTCAAGAAACTTATGGATGAAATCCTTAAAGGCTTTAATAGTGACTCACTAAAACATAGCTAGGGTGTTCTTCAACCCAAAGGGCATGATAGTATACACAAAGTATCCCCATTCAGTGTCAAACATTGTCTTTGGTTGGTCCTCTTCTACTATTTATATTTAATTGTATCTTAAGAGTCCATCTATGAAGGTATATATCTCACATCTAGTAACACCTTCAAGGATTTCCTACATGAATAGTGTTGGGAAGGGATCAGTGACACAAGATGCATTAAGTACTCAATATTCCATGCAAATACAAATGCATCCATATTTATTGATTCTAATGACCATGGGACTTACCCATTTAGATTCATCAATGGGGATGATTAAGTTAGAATTCATCATGCTATCAATTTCCTCTTTGACATGCACCTATAGATTGGGATTAATTTTATATGGTCATTTTCTAACTGGTTGAGCATCATCAACTAGTTTGATATGCATCTTTCCCAAGGATGGGTGGAATCCCTTCATTTAATTTTAGTTTTTTGGAAAGACATCTTGATATTCTTTTAAAAAATCAAATATTTTTTAAATCTTAGTGTCAATCTAGTAATTTCCTACCATATCCATCTTTGGTTCTTACTTCATGTTGATGCTATGTTGAACAATCTAAATAGGTCTATTATAGGGGTTGTATATATCATCACCTATATCTTGAACAAATCTTTTGATAATATTCATAATAAAATATAAATGACTAGATAATGGGTTGATTACAGTGGATATTTTACCTTCTTCCACTTATAACATGAGATTTTGTTTCCCTAGACTAATTTATTCATGTTGGTCTTGATCAGGGATAGGGGCTGACATGGGAACCAATTGTGTTGATGGTTCATTAAAGAGGTGTAGGGATTCCTTAGGGTCATGATGGATACTTATTAAGTGATCTTCTAGGGGACTTGGGTCAACTACAACTACTTCATGCATGGCTTGGAGAGTGAGGTGCAAATCCATCCTTGGTGAAGAATAGGATAGTGTCAAGTTCATGTTCTCCTTCGATATATGTCAGAACCTAGTACACATGTGTCACTCTTCATGAACATACCATGCTCATGCCCAAGTGTGTAAAGTTCCATAGAATTTATGGACCCATAAATATTATGAGAAGTAGGATTCATCTCGCCACATCATTTCATAAGCTTCTATGTGGGGTTCAAGCGCATATACTTTGTTGTAAATGATTGTTCCCTTTCACTTTATTATTGTGATGGAATTAGTGATATAAGGTTGAGCATACTTGATCCCACTAGAGGAACCATTTAAAATGGGTTTATCACCATCATGTGGCTATACCAAAAACAATATGGACCAAAGATTAAATATGATTTATATTAGTGTGGTAAAACTCTTTAAGGCATTAGATGAAGTCTTAGACTTCCATCTACCCATAGAATTATGGAACCTCATCAAGTATTTCAAGTGGTGCCTCTATGATTAGTCCCTTCATGACTTAGCTAGTGATAAGGTGAATGAACCTATGTCATTTATTAAACTAGCATAGAACATTCTCTTGATTGCTAATTATACTACACACTCTTCCAATGAGGTCATATTCACCATGGGCCCAACAATTACAAGCATTACTTGTAGTGTTAGAAAGGGATTGAGTTTCTGACCATTATAGAATGGCATCAAGAATGGGATCTCTTTGCTCATCATTATTAATAATGACATTATAAATGTGGTTAATATCCTCTTCCATATTGATAGGTTTTATATAAGGGGGACCTTATACATGATCTAGTGCAATAACAACATGGTGATTAGTATTCTCAAAACTGATGTAACATTTCTTGAAACTTAGGTCTGCATTATTTTCATAGTACCAAAGTCTTCCCAACTGAGTTAGGTAATCATCAACTTCATCTAGTTCAAGAACCTTAAAACCCACCTTGAAGGGTACTTTAAGTATGTCAACTATTATATTGTTAAGGACCCCAATGGGTAATGTGTGAGTCTTATTTGCCATAAACAAGACATGTGGTGAATGATATAGAGTTGGAATAACCATTTTGTGCCATGTATCCTTAGTAAAAACATTAAATTTGGCACCAGTGCTAACTAAAATGTCTTGGATTACCCACTCATTAATATCAAAATTGAATAACATCTCTTTATCTTATAAATGATTAAAGGGAATAGGAGTGTCCTATCACCAATCATGATATAGACTTTATTCCTCAGTCTATCAGGTGACTTGAGGTTGAATTTAAATCAATAATTATTCTTTATTTTTAATCCATACACTCAACTATGGGATAATGTCCTCATCCAACATGTACTTTCATATCTCTTAAAATTAATCATGCACCACACTTTGAGGTTCAACTCCTCTTTGAATAATAACATACTATGTTGCTTATTTATCTTTGAGGAATTGGATCTTTCCTTAAAGTTCTCATACCAATGCCATCATATCTTTGAGGACATCCCTCTACTTATGGGCATTAATGATCTAGAGGATTTTTCATCCTTCATATGTTCCCAAAATTAGTATAGTGATGAAGAGTATTCCAAGAGATTTTCAATACCTATTAGAACACTTTAAAAAGACATCATATGATCTAGATACAACTGGTCAAAGTTTGGACTAAAATGGTTTACCATCAAATAGTGATGTGGATGCATGTATGGTTTCCAAGTGGACCAATTGGAAATTGAAACATGACAATCTAGTGGTAAAAGGGTATTTTTTTTGCCTCCAGTCTTCGATACTCATGTGTGGATAAATGGGCCCTACTATTTGCTAGCTGGGGACCTTCAGCTAGAGTTGACACACTTTTTTTATAGAGGGGTTCCTTTGACTCCATTTTTTTAAGTTACCATTATAACATTTTTGGTTTTATATGCCTCTATGGTGATTACACATTGCATGTGGGATTAATAATCCTAAATTATTAAATTATTACACATATTTTCTAAGTCATGCATACTCTATCCAAGTTTGAGATATGGCCATCTTAACAACCAGCCAATCATGACCGAGTTTAAAGAATGTAGCTTGAGTACCAAATCGATGTGGCAAGCTCAAGAAACACCTTGAAACTAATATTGAGTTCTAGCTCATGTCGAGTCCAATCGAGTTCATCCACATATCTCATGACTAAACTCATAATTAGCTTAAGGATTATACTATGCAAAATGGTAGGAGACGTGGTCAAAACCATGAAGTACAAGGATATTTGAAGCCTTTTATATCTATCTTATCGATTAATGTAGGATTAAATTCCTTACAAGGAAATACCATCAAGATTTGGGGATCAAACTGACAACCTCATTTCAAAAAAATGTAAGGCCTGGTCATTAGGCCAAGCCATTGACATTTATAATATGGATGTGTGACTTCATATTTGGGTAAATAGACTTGAGCCTGAAAAAGAGAGGCATCTAAATTGAAAGTCATTTTGGCCATGGATGTTAGGAGATATGTTTGTAAGGGAGATATCCATCAGAAGATGAATTAATATCCATCAGAAGATGAATTAAGAAGCTCATTAGATATGGATGACACAGTCTAGTTGGAAAAATAGGAGAAAATCATTGTTGGAGCATGAGCTAGGTTGAGTAAAAGATTATATAATTATAAATATGCAATCCTAAATATGGAGACTCAAGTGAGAGATGGTACTTCTATTGGTATGGAATTGGACCATGGAAGATGGATATATGTGGCTATATATTGAAATGCCATAATTGGGAATTAGAAAAAGGGCCAAGTTTAATTTGGAAAGTTGATCCATTTTGATGCTTATGCATTAATTTTTAAAGACCCAAGGCTGTGGTGGATATTACGGCTATCATGTAAAGCCTATGTGTGATGACATATTTATCTAGGTTATTTTGCACAATTTAAAAATGGAAAAGACATGGTCCCACATCTAAGAAGTGAGGCATCAATTTATGTAAGGCCTATTAGCCATAGCATATGATTATATTCTTACATATGCATTACTGAACCAAGTGGGTTATCATCTATTATGTGAAGCCTTCAGGATACAAATGAATGTTATCAATAAACTTGAGATAAGATTACACAAAATTGAGCCATGAAGAACAAAAGGGGCTAAGATGTGTTTTGAACCATGATCTTTCTCTTAAAAAATGGTAAGCATGTTCATTAAACCAAGCAAGATGGACTAATATATATAATGTGTAATAATGTATTTGAATGTTACATAGAGCCCAAATGATACAGGTGGATGCTCCTATTTTTTAAGGCCTTTTTCCATGGAACTAATTGTATTTGTCATCATAGGGTTTATTTAAGGATTTACAAGTCTGATAAATGCATAGAACACTCCTTGAGATTATTATGCCCATGTATTAGAGTTTGCATATATTTTAATGGATAAAATTTCCTAAATGCATGGAGATGATGAACATGTGTTATGGATTTTGATAGATGATATTGATGACTAGTTTTAGATTCTTTAAAGTCAATTTTAGAACTATTTATAGGTTCTCATATCCATTGGATGTATGTTATAAATTGTTAATATTTGCATCCTTTTTAATGGATTAGTTCATGATTATGAACCCAGATACATAGCCTTGAAATGGGTGAACTTCATTATTAAGTTCTGGCATCAATTTTCCTTTTAGTATTTTGTGTTTTAGTTATTAATTTTGTTTGGAAAAGAATTAATAAGATACTACATTAATTATGAGAAAGTTATAAATGAAAAAAATTAAGAGTTTTAATGCATGAAATGAGTTTACGAATTTTATGATTACTTTGATTCATTCCTAAAATATTTTGCATCTAATTCTCATTTAATTAAAGAATTGACATTTTTAGTATCCATTTTCAAAAATTATGTGATTTATCTATAGGGGTAAATCCAGTTTCATTTTGGTATCAGAGTAGGTTGATATAGAACTTGTTTCAATTGTTGATATACTTTGTTTGGAGTTTTTAGATATCATATTCTTGGTATTGTTCTTTTATTTATTTGATTGTGTAGGATGAATAGTGAAAAGGAAAATTAGAACACATTTCAATTCATTGAAAAAAGACAGGCTTATAACAGCCAAGGTTCTAAAACCACTAGCCCTATAAGATCAACATGGATGAAGAAAACAACACATTATCACTTGAAAGTGTGAGATAGTTTTGAGAGAGGATCAACCTTTATATCTTGGTATGAATTCAAATAAAATGCAAGGCATTTTTAGCAATGCACATCTAAGAGGAATTAGTTACAGTCCTATTACCATTCTTATATAAAGGGCATATTAAGGTATGATGGTGATCTAATTTCATATTGGTATTGACACAATATTTTGGTCTTTGATAACCAATTATGTAGCCTTTATTTTTGGATAACTAATCATACTTTATAATCCTATAGGGATAAGTGAAAAGACCAGTTCCATAGTAAGATATAGAAATGGTAAATAGGGCATTATTTAAGAAATTGATCAAAGGTATAAATTATTTTCAATGTAACTATATATGGATAATATTCATTTGAATCCTTTGTGTAGGGTTACCTTAGAAGTACAATATATATTTATTTGGAATTGTTTGGAATCATTTTTAAAGCCTTTTGAAAATATAAAATGGATCATCTAACTCTTAGAAGATATAGTTTTAAATAAGATGAAACCACCTTCTATTCAGTTATGGAAACCATGAAGAGCCAACATACCTTATTAATCAAATGGTTTATTTGAATAATTTTGGATAAGCATGACTATGGTATTAATTAATGTGATTTTATTCACTTCAAAACAATATTTTAGGTAAATTCTTAACTATTGGATTTAGGAAGGAATTTTTATAATCCTAGTGTTGTGGAATAATATTTGTTATCTCCTATTTTAGTTTTTTGTTGTGATAAAATTTTTGGGAAATGAACTCTAGATGAGTTTTAGAGGTATGAATCAAGGATCAATCAATAATGAATAAACTTTGAGATAGGTTTAACATTCATAGTTTTATCCTCATGTTTATGATATGTCTTACAAATACTTGTAGCGTTTGTGAGTTTGTAAAGAGGCTCTTATTTGTGAATTATGTAGTTATAACCTTAGGATTAGATAAATTCATTGCACATTTTTTATACTTGACATATACATTTAAGTACCACTATATCTTGGGAAATGTTTGTATTACAAATTTTTTGTACACTAATGTATGTTTTTCATGAACATCACGTATATATACTTTTAAAGACCCATAGATGGGCAATATTTGTAAATGCAAGTATAAATATGTTGCAGTTGTTTGTAAGTCCTATGAAGTATGTAGTACATTTTGTTTT